>JXCR01147172.1:86724-105012 GCA_002079205.1 Phalaenopsis hybrid cultivar
CCGAAGTCAGAGCCGGTATCCTCCCAGCCTAGCCGCAGAATCATTAACCAAGCATAGGATTAGTCAATGTTCTTTATGTATGGACCAAAGGGTAAAGAATAGATATGCTCCTATTTGGCACAATATAAATTGAATTAATTCATTTTATCCATTCACTATAATTTCTTGGCAAGGAGAAGGATATTTTCTTATGTATTGAATATCATAATTAAACGTTATTCTCTATAATTAGTTACTATTCAAATTATCTATTTATTTCAATTTCCTATTAGTGACAGATAAGCAACTTGAATGTTGTTGTAGTTGAAGTATTACTTTTTATTAAAACTTAGTCCGCAGTATTCTATTTCTCCCTGTGAGATCGATATATAGGACTCAATTACAGCCCTATATTACTTGAGCGATACCTATCCTTGCGTTGACAAATTCGACTTTAACATTATTGAATATTATATCTATACATCTTTATTAAATCAAACATATATATATAAAGTCGCAGTCAAGTTTTTGGTATCGTTGCTGGAATTTAAATCTTCTAGTAGCGTCATCAAATTCTTGAAATTGTTGATTTACAAAAAGGTCGGTCATCTAGCATACAATGATAATGAAAGAGGTGAAGATAGAAAATGATACCTGGACACCGGTGCAAGCAACCATATGTGTGGGAGACAAAACATGTTCGTAGAGCTTGACGAATCAATAAGAGGCAATGGTTCTTTTGGAGATTAGTCCAAGATAGAGGTGAAAGGCAAAGGTAACATTCTCATCCGTCAGAAAAATGGGAAGCATCAATTTATTTCTAATGTTTACTTTGTCCAAATATGAAAAACCACATCTTGAGTTTAGGACAACTCTTGGAGAAAGGATATAATATTCACTTGAAAGAAAATACTCTTTTCTTAAAAGACAATATTGGTAACTTGATTGCTGAGGTGTCAATGTCTAAAAATAGAATGTTCTCCCTCAACATTCAATATGATATTGCTAAATGTCTGAAGACCTGTTATAAAGATGCTTCTTGGCTCTATCAACTTCGATTTGGGCATCTCAACTTTGGAGGACTCGATTTGCTTTCAAAGAAAGAGATGGTGAGAGGATTACCTTGCATCAACCACCTTGATCAATTGTGTGAAGGATGTTTACTCGGAAAGTACTTTAGGAAAAGCTTTCGAAGGGAGTCAAGTTCAAGAGCCCAAATGTCTCTTGAGCTCACAATACAGATGTTTGTGGTCTAATAAAGTCAAACTCACTCGGTAAGAGCAAGTATTTTCTTCTCTTCATAGATGATTTTTCACGAAAAACATGGGTGTATTTCTTAAAACAAAAATCAAATGATTTTGGAATATTCAAGAAGTTTAAGGTAGATGTAGAGAAAGAAAGTGGTCTCAAGATCAAAGCTATGCGATCTGATCGAGGAGGAGAATTCACTTCAAAAGAATTTCAAGAATTCTGTGAAGCCAACGAAATACGTTGACTTCTAATTATTCCAAGATCCCCCCAACAAGATGGAGTAGCAAAAAGAAAGAATAGAACCATCCTCAACATAACAAGGACCATGTTAAAAAGCAAGAGATTGTCGAAGGAGTTTTGGGCAAAAGCGGTTGCATGTGCTGTTTATTTGGCTAACCGATCACCAACAAGAAATGTGTTGGGAAAGACACCACAAGAATAATGGAGTGGAAGGAAGCCCAGCATCTCCATCTACGAGTTTTTGGATGCATAACTCATGTACACATACCCGAAAAGAAAAGAAGTAAGCTGGATGACAAGAGCGAGAAGTTCATTTTCATTGGTTACGACAATAACTTGAAAGGCTAATAGTTATACAATCCAAATACAGGGAAGACAACCATCAGCAAAGATGTCATATTTGATGAAGGAGGAGAATGGGACTGGGGACTACATGCTGAGGACTACAACTTTTTTCCATACTTTCAAGAAGATGTAAGTAGCCAATGATCGAGCAAGCAAGAGAAGAGTCTACTACTCCACAAACAACATTGACTACAAGTAATCAAAGTAACTCATCGTCATCAACTTCAAGAGAAAATTCAAGTGAAAGAGTACCACACTTCAGAAGATTAGAATATCTTTATAAGGTAACTATGAATAAAGATAATCTTACTCTTTTTTGTCTCTTTGCCGACTGTGAACCCATGGACTTCCGAGAAGCCATACAAAGCAAGAAGTGGAAAGATGGAATGGATGAAGAAATCAAGGCAATCGAGAAGAACGACACATGGGAGTTGGCTTCATTTCCTAAAGGGCACAAGGCAATTGATGTGAAGTGGGTGTACAAAACGAAGAAGAATTCCAAAGGAGATGTTGAAAGATACAAAGCAAGATTGGTGGCAAAAGGCTACAGTCAAAGAGCAGGCATCGACTATTATGAGGTATTTGCCCTTATTGCTCGATTAGAAACTATTAAATTAATCATCTCTTTGGCAACTCAAAATAAGTGGAGAATACATCAAATGGATGTAAAACTGTCTTCTTCAATGGAATACTTGAAGAAAAAGTCTACATTAAGCAGCCACCAGGATATGAAGTGAAAGGGCAAGAAGACAATGTTCTAAAGCTAAAAAAGGCTCTATACGGGCTAAAACAATCACCAAGAGCATGGAATAGCCTAATAGACAAGTATCTGCAAAAGAAAGACTTCATGAAGTGTACGTATGAGCATGCTCATTACATCAAGAATGAGGATGAGAATGTCTTGATTGTTTGTTTATATGTCGATGACTTGATCTTCACCGGAAACAATTCAAGCATGTTTGAAAAGTTCAAAGAAGCAATGACAAAGGAGTTTGAAATGACAGATATTGGGCTCATGACATTCTACCTTGGCATTGAAGTCAAGCAAATGGAAGATGGGATTTTCATCTCTAAAGAAGGTTATGCAAGGGAGATATTGAAGAAATTCAAGATGGAGAATAGCCAATCTATAAAAACCCCTTTAGAATGTGGAGTCAAGCTATCACAGTTTGAAGAGGGAAAAAGAATTGATCATACTTTTTTCAAGAATTTGGTTGGAAGTTTATGCTACTTAACATGCACAAGACCTGATATTATTTATACTGTTGGATTTGTCAGTCGCTACATGGAGACTCCGACTATTACACACCTGAAGACCGCTAAAAGAATTATGCGCTATATCAAAGGTGCAATTGATTTTGGCTTATTTTACTCATCATCCAACAATTTCAAGCTTGTAGGATATAGCGATAGTGATTGGGCTGGAGACATGGATGATAGAAAAAGCACTACAGGGTTCGTGTTCTTCATAGGGACACTTGATTTCACTTGGATGTCAAAGAAATAACCAATTGTCACTCCTACTTGCGAAGCAGAGTACGTGGCTGCAACCTCATGTGTTTGTCATACAATTTGGCTTCAAAAATTATTAAAGAAGTTAAGTTTACCACAAGAAGAGGCGATTAAGGTTTGTATCGATAATAAGTCTGCAATCGCGCTAGCAAAGAATCATGTTTTCCACGATAGAAGCAAGCACATTGATATGTGTTATCACTACATCAGAGAATGCATCGAAAGAAGGGAGATACAAGTGTAGTATGTGAAGTCTCAAGACCAAGTTACAGATACTTTTACCAAGTCACTCAAGAGTGAAGACTTTATTAAAATGAGAAGTTTGCTTGGAGTCACAAAATCAAGTTTAAGAGGGGGTGTTGAAATATAAACTTGGTTTTAGTTGTTTAAATAAAGCTTAATTTCTAGAAGCTTATTCTAAAATATGTGGTAGGTATGAAATTATTGTGTAGTAGGTGTGGTAGGTGTAGTAGGTGTGGAATTATTTGTAACCATTGGATTGTAATTGTGGTGGCACAATCATAGCCATTATTTAGGAGGTGTCACTAGTATAAATAGGGGTGGAGTCTTTGAGTTTGTATCAGCCATGTAAATGTGATAAATAAGAGTGAAGCTTCTTCCATAAATTTTTTTTTTTGCCTTTGTCATATCCTGAAAGCTTCTCCATTCCAACACGATGCAAAGACATAAATGAGGTTAAGAATGTACTTCATGTAAAATTTAATAAAAAAAACTAAAGGTGACAAATGAATCAAACTAACTAGCTAATTTTGAATATCATTGGGAAAAAACCAAGCTGTAGGAAATGATCATGGATCAAGTTTGAAACATACCGAAGAAAAACATGGAGAGGAAAGTTGCAGCACGGCATCATCACCTATGCCACTTTCATCAATTAGAGAAGAAACGGATCGAAGACATCTGATACTAGTTATTTGCTTGTGCTTCAGATTAAAAAGGGCAGCATCATCCTCAAACTGCTTGCTTTCAACAGGGACCATATTCAAATCAATGTTCAGAGGCATCTTACAGATTTTAGTATCAATTATATTCCCCTTTGTTTGTTTATTTAATGAGCAAAGCGTGCTGATTACTGGAACAAAATCAACTTATCAGTGCTACAATAATCTCAGCTAATGTCCAGAAAAAGAATAAAATAAATCCCAAGGATTCAAAGTATTAGTATTTTTTTAGAAAAAATTATTACATCAGGACTCCGCATGCAGAGTTGCTTGTGAAGTCTAATCTAGTGCTTACATTTGAAAGACCGGCTCACCTACATAAAAATAAAAAAAATGAAAATGCGCGACTCGACCTGACCTGACCCGACCGATGCGTTACAGAGCATAAACAAATATTTTTTGCGTTATTTATTATTGTCGTCGTGTTATATGAATATTCCATCGCGTTATTTTGAATAACACATCAATAATAGATGAATTAACACATCAATAACACATGAATAACATATCAATAACGCGGAAAACATTCAGAATAACACGAGGCAATATTCTCATAATACAGAATATTCCTAAATCTTCGATAACACATTAAATAACACATGAATAACGCGAAAAATATTCAGAATAATATAAGGGAATATTCCTATAACACGGAATATTCTTAACCCCCAATAACACACCAATAACACAAAATATTTTTAACGCTTAATAACACACCAATAACACATAAATAACACGAAAAATATTCAAAATAACACTGGTGAAATATTCCTAAACCCTTAATAACACGCAATAACACATGAATAACGCGGGAGAATATTCTTATGCGATGAAATATTCCTTTAACACGTCGGTCGGGCTGGGTCGCACGTTTTCATTATTTTTTTCATTTTTTATGTTAGTAGGCTTGTAATTCCACATGTCAGCGCGAGATTGGACTTCAGAAGCAGCTCTGCATGTGGAGTCCTGATGTATTAATTTTTTCCTTCTTTAGAGCCTCTTAATCTCCCATTAAAAAGACTTGAATCAAATAATGCTACCAATGCTTGAAAACTTGAACCAGAACCATTTTAATTTAAAAGAATAAGATTCCAATAATATATAAATAGAATAATCAACCACTCTAAACATAGGCTCCAACAAAAAACAAATTAGGTGAAACAAACAGCAAATTGATAAGCTTCAAGACTTTAACAACTGAGCAATAACGCGCCAAAAAATTAATTTTCAATGAAAAATTCATACAAAAACTGCAACCAAGCCATAATACATTGCAGAAACGTATAAGCTGAAGGAGTCAAATCAAACCAAAATCTAACTTCTAACCAATATTCAAAGCAAAAAATCGAAGCGCCTGAAAAGAGAAAGCAATAAGAAAAAGGTACATTATACGGAAGCCGAATCACGCCCAATCGCAAATCAAATTAACAATCCGCAGAAACCTAGATCCGATTAGAGTGATAAAAAGAAAAGGAGAGACAGAAAAAGAAAGAGACACGGAGAGAGAGAGAGGAATGAGAAACTCACCAGGATAGCGGAGCGACGCTTCTTCTCTGTATGGGTCGGATTCCTGAGTTTCCGAAAAAAATGAAGGATTTACGAGGAGATCGTGGCCGAATTCAAACGCAAAGGTTTCTTTACAGAGAGCTTTGTANTCAGAAAGAGAAAGAGACACGGAGAGAGAGAGAGAGAGGAATGAGAAACACACCAGGATAGCGGAGCGACGCTTCTTCTCTGTATGGGTCGGATTCCTGAGTTTCCGAAAAAATGAAGGATTTACGAGGAGATCGTGGCCGAATTCAAACGCAAAGGTTTCTTTACAGAGAGCTTTGTTCGCAAACAGGAAGAGCGGGGAAGAGAAAGGGGCTGTTATTTATATTTCCGAAAAAGAAAAATAATAATCCAATTAATTAATGGCGCCACGCGAGCGCCTCGCGCCAAGCCGCTCGAGCTTTCTAAAATATGGAATACTTGGAAAGAACTAAAACCGGAAACCAAAATGATTTAGAACAACCTGTCTTTAAAAGTAGTGTTATAAAATATCTTATTTTCTTTTTTGTGTTATTCTTAATATTTCTTTATCTAATTTATATAATTTTTTTAATATGTTTAATTATATGGACGCGTGTTCATGCTTATATTTTTAACAATAGATATGTCCCGTGTCCGTATCTGTGTCGTGTTTGTGTACTCGTTTTCGTGTCCATGTCGTGTTGTGTTTGTATCCCCGGGTCTGTGTCTATGCAATATAGTTCAGAATAGAAGAATATGAATGAGGCTGGCCCTAGAAGATCGTGATGCCCACCTGATCGAGCGAGCAAAGTCATACGAGGCAAACCAATTAGGCCAAAACCGGCCGAGCCACGAAGCGAACTAGAAGATGATCGGATGATCCCAGCAGAGTCATTTGATAGGAAATAAAACAAAAGAATATCCGAGTCAACCACTACAGGAAAGTCGTTCTGTGTAATAGTGTATCTTCAGTTGAGCCGATCTAAATAAAGATCCAATTTCGGAAAGCATCTCTGACCCATCTGGTGGAGACTCCAAAGACTCCTTACTAAGATCGAAGATAATCAACCATAAAAATTTCGGCCCAACTCACAATCAAATGAGTTGACCTTGTTGACACAAAGTGAACTAAACTTAGCCGACCAAACCAAAAAACAGTCAGCCGATAAGCACAAACTTGTAAAATACGATAAATCTCTTAGTACTTAACAATTTCAAATTGAAGTAAAAATATAATATCATCACTGTATTATCTCTTATATAAATAGAAGAATCATTTCAAGAAAATTACACTATTTATTACTATTCATTATTGTTTATCAGAGACACACACTCTCTCTTTCCTCATTTACACTTTATTTTTTCAATGTAATTTATATAAAACTTATGATTCAACAAACACCTTTTTTTGTAGCTGAATCTGACTATTTTTTAACTTTTTTTTTGTTTGTAATCAAAAGTGAATATCTAAACAATTCTAACCAAACAACATCAAAAGTGATCTACTCCAAGTGAGCCAAGATCAAACTTTTAAAGCATAATAAGAAACTTTAAGGTGTTAATTGAAACCAGGTTTGGGAATGGATTTGGATTTGAGCTTGGCTTGAGCTTGGATCCAAATCAATTGAAGGTTCAATTTGGTCTTGAAAAATGTCATGATGGGTTTGGAAAATAATTTTTGTGGGATTGGATTGGTTATGTGGCTTAATTTGGTGAAATTTGGCTTTAGGCCAATTTTTAGTAGTTGACTTGAGCTTGGATTTTGGGTTTGGAATTAGGGGGAGTTGAGCTTGAATTTGGTTTAAATTGGGCTTGGATATGATGATATTTAATTTTAATTTGAAATTGGGTTAGCTTGAAATGAAATTGGTGGAAATTGTGAGTGATTTGGGGGCTTTAGGGATTTAGGGGTAGTTTGAGAATTTTGGCCAATTTTTGTGGATTTAGGGTATTTTAAGTGCAATTGGTAACCTTAGGTGGCTATAATTGGTTTTGGTGAAGTTTGTAAGGTTTTTTGGGGATTTTGGCAATTTCTTAGGGTATTGAGGGCATTTTGGTAAATTTTTGTGGTGTAAGAGTATTTAGGTAATTTTGAGGATTTTGGGGGTATTTGGGCAATTAAGTTAATTTGAAGTGGCTCAATATGTTTTTTGGTGAAGAATCGGGAGTATGGGTGATTTTGGGAATTTTAAGGTTTCAGGGGCATTTTGGTAAATTTGGGGAAAATTTAGGGTAGAAGGCCAACGTGGGATGTTTTAGTGAAATTGGAATTGATTGAATATGGTGACCATGAAAACCATGGAAAACCCCCCTGAGGCTATAAAACCCATGGAAGAGCTCATTTTGGATCCTTCACATGTTAATCCTGACTTCCTAGCCAAAGGCTTGGGGCTTGGGACCCCCCACATGAGTTTCCAAAAGAGGCAAGGAGGTAGGTTAAGTGTGAGTAATTTTAGGGTTTGAGTGTGTGTGTGACCAAGACCAAGCTACCCAGGGTTGCCCTAAAGTATCACTGATCCAACTGGAACTCACCCTTGAGTCTTCACATGTTGGTCCTAAACATCTCAAGTGAGAAATGAGGGTTTACGACCACCCATGAGAGACTTCACAAGGATAGTCAAGAAGTTTTTAGAATTTCTATGTGAGAGGGTTTTGTTACTAGTTTTTTAGGATAGTCAACATGACAGTCCTATAGCTAGATCCTAGGCTTCTAAAGAGGAAAAACTAGACCTCATCAAAAATGAGGTCAACAGAACATGATCGAACCAAGTATCGTTGAATATGAATACACATCCTCCAATAGAGCCTAGATAAGATAGCTCAACAACTTCTTCCAAAATCCCATGATAATATATATTGTCATCCAACTTATCGTTTTCTTTAACATAAACGCCAAAATTAAAAAAAAAATCCCTTAGACTAGAATCTTGTATGAAAAATGTACTGATTTACCTCATAAAATTGCCAGATTTTCACAATACGCATAGGTCCACGAGCAAGATCTATCAACATCTAATATGTTATTTCATTTCTCTAATCATGAATATATTATTATATACATATGAAATTATGTGTTGATGAAAAGGCTCGTGTCACATAAGGAATGAATATATCAATTTTAACTTACAAGCGTTGTAAACTACCAAGGAAAGTTATTCTCAATCTTCCTACTCATGTTATCGTCTCCAACTAAATTTAACAAATCCATGAAAAAACTACTTATACACTGAAATGCCATTGAAATAGTTAATCATGACACTTTCAGATAAATGAGTTAAAATTTATAATGAAAAATGCCTTACTCGCTAATGGGTTGTACTTCATTGCAATTAAGAAAAAAATATAGTGGCTCTGCTTGAAGTTTATGATCATTAACGTAAATTGATGTGCACCTCCCTGACGCTTCATCTAACGTCTAGAAATTAGAAATGGTCGATGGTGGCACTAAACCCAATTACTCTTTCATGGACTCTTTATCTATGAAATAGTAGGAGCAAAATGTCGTTGTCTCTTGCAGTAATTAAGCTACACATATTGATCCTTCTATTCGGTGTTATGCTAGAGCCCGATCCTGATCCCATTCCCGCTCGTATTTCCGTGAATCTTCGTTTCTCCCTCTGTGTTGCAAAAAATTGCGAACTACTCCCTCCTTCATCCATTCGCGAATGACGCCAACCGTTCCCGCCTTCCTCTGACACGAAGCAAAGCATCCCTTTGCTCCTTGCAGTTTTGTGATAAAAGGAGCAGCTCTCTTTGAGTTTTTTAGGACAACCACTTATTTGTGTTTCTTCTTTGGGTTTCCTCGGGATAGAGGAAGAGTTCTTCGGGCTTCTATGGAACAGTGGAAGAGAAGTGCAAGGAGGAGTTGTTCCTTGCGGTGAAAGAAGAAGAAGATTGTTCTCTCTTGGCTTTTTCTTGGTGGCTTATGGCAGAAGAGAAATTGAGTTTATTTCTATTTCAAGTTTATCTTCTTTGGTGTATCTCAATGTAGAATTTCTTTGATGTATCTCAGTGTATAGAGAGAAGAACAAAGAGAGAAAAAAGGAGAGCAACGAAGTGAGAGTGAGAGATTCTTCTTGTAAGTCGAGGTGATCGACTGGTGTAAATTCCTCAAGTAGTAAAATCCTCTACAACTATGTGGACATAGGCAATTTGCTAAATCACGTAAATCTGTGTGTTCTTTTCTGGTGTGATTTTTTCTCGTTCTATTTTTTGCTGTTTGTTTGATTTAAAGATATATGACATCAACTGATATATTTAGATCTCGCAACAACAATAACTAGTATCAGAGCTTTGTTTCAGATTTGAGAAAGAATGATGGATACAGATGATGTAAAGGTTTCAGGGATCGAGAATTTTGATGGCACAAATTTTGGTTATTGGAGGATGCAGATAGAGGATTATCTCTATGGGAAGAAACTTCATCTTACATTATTGGGGAAAAGACCTGAAATGATAGATGAGGCTGAATGAAATTTGTTGGATCTACAAGTTATGGGGGTTATTCGATTGACCCTATCGAGATCTGTTGCACACAACATCGTCAAGGAGAAGACGACTGTAGATCTCATGGAAGCCTTATGAGGTATGTATGAAAAGTCATCGGTGAATAACAAGGTGTACTTGATGAAGAAGTTATTCAACTTGAAGATGGCGGAAGTTGTTTTTGTTACTCAATACCTTAATAGTTTCAATACTATCACAAATCAATTGCCATCTGTTGAAATTGATTTTGATGATAAGATACATGCACTGATATTGTTGGCATCGTTGTCAAATAGTTGGGAAGCCATGAGGATGGCAATTAGCACTTCTGCAGGTAAATTTAAACTAAAATGCGATCATATTCGTGATTTGATTTTAGCTAAGGAGGTTCGCAGAAAAGATTTTGGTGAGATCTCAAGTTCAAGTTTGGCACTGAATATTGATTTTAGAGGGATATGGCATGACAAAAACTCAAATAAAGAGAGATCAAAATCAAAGTCTGGTCAGTAGGTAACCTGTTGGAATTGTGGCAATGTTGGCCACATAAAGAGGAACTGCAGAAATCCTAAGAATATGGAGAATGATAGCGCAAATGTGGTATCTGAAGAAGTACATGATGCACTAATGCTAGCAGTTCATAGTTCTATTTATGATGGAAGTGAAGATGATAGTGGGTCCGGAGCACCCATTCTTATTGTTCCACAAACGATGGTGGAGAACCACAAAGTTATGAAGAAATCTTGCAAGATGAAAGTTAGAGCAAGTGGGAGCTGACAGAACTTCCATCAGAAAAGAAGACATTACATAAAAAGTGGGTGTACTAGGTGAAGACTGAGCATGATGGCAATAAGAGGTACAAGGCTAGACTTATTGAAAAACGCTTTCAGCAGAAGTAGGATATTGCCCATGCAGTGGAAGTTGTTAGCAGAGATAAGAGTAATCAAGAAAATAGCTTCGAAGTGCAAGTATATTTGGACCCTGCTGATATGTTGACTGAGGGTGTTACTCTTGAGAAACTGAAGTTGTGTACATCTTCAGTTGGTCCTCTAGAGTGAAGATAAGGCTTTGAGTTGCAGAGGTGGAGGATTTAAGTTGGAGGATTCATGTTTAAAGAAAAGTTGACGTCGCTAGTAGAGGATATCATTTGAGGAAGAATACGTTTCAGCATGTGTATCGGTTTCCAAGTGGGAGATTTGTTGTGCTGGAGTCCGATCCCGATCCCGCTCCCGCTCCTTTTTCTGTGAATTGTTGCTTCTCCCTTTGTGTCGCGGAAAATCACAAACTCCTCTCGCCTTTGTTCCTTCGAGAACGATAACAACCGTTCCGGCCTTCCTCTGACGAGAAGCGAAGCTTCCCTTCGCTCCTTGTAGTTTCGTGATAAAAGGAGCAGCTCTCCTTGAGCTTTTTAGGATAGCCACTTATTTGTGTTTCTTCTTTGGGTTTCCTCGGGTTAGAGGAAGAGTTCTTCGTGCTTCCATGGAACAGTGGAAGAGAAGTGCAAGGAGGATTAGTTCCTTGCGGTGAAGGAAGAAAGAAAAAATAGAAGATTGTTCTCTCTTGGCTTCTTCTTGGTGGCTTGTGGCAGAAGAAAAATTGAGTTTATTTCTCTTCTAAGTTTATCTTCTTCAGTGTATCTCGGTGTAGAGTTTCTTTGATGTATCTCGGTGTAAAGAGCGGAGAACAAAGAGAGAAGAAAAGAGAGCAATGAAGTGAGAGTGAGAGATTCTTCTTGTAAGTCGAGGTGATCGACTGGTGTAAATTTTTCAAGTAGTAAAATCCTCTGCAACTTTGTAGACGTAGGCAATTTGCCCAAACCACGTAAATTTGTGTGTTTTTTTATGGTGTGATTTTTTCTTGTTCTATTTTTCGCTTCAAAGATTATTCTCCTGTCTGTTTAATTTATAGATATACGACATCAACTGGTATATTTAGATCTCAGAAAAACAATAACTAGTATCAGAGCTTTGTTTCGGATATGAGGAAGAATGATGGCTGCAGATGATGTAAAGGTTTCATGGATCACAAATTTTGATGACACAGATTTTGGTTATTGGAGGATGCAGATAAAGGATTATCTCTATGGGAAGAAACTTCATCTTCCATTATTGGGGAAAAAACCTGAAAGGATAGATGAGACTAAATGGAATTTGTCGGATCGACAAGTTCTAGGGGTTATTTTATTGAGGTCTGTTGTACACAGTGTCGTCAAGGAGAAGATGACTGTAAATCTAATGGTAGCCTTATCAGGTATGTATGAAAAGCCATCAGAGAATAACAAGGTGTACTTGATGAAGAAGTTATTCAACTTGAGGATGGCGGAAGGTGTTTCTGTTACTCAACACCTTAATAGTTTCAATACTATCACAAATCAATTCTCATCTGTTGAAATTAATTTTGATGATGAGATACGTGCGCTGATATTGTTGGCATCGTTGTCAAATAGTTGGGAAGTTATGAGGATGCGAGTTAACAGTTCTGCAGGTAAATCTAAACTGAAATGTGATGATATTCGTGATTTTATTTTAGCTGAAGAGGTTCGCAGAAAAGATTCTGGCGAGAACTAAGGTTCAAGTTTGGCACTGAATATTGATTTTAGAGGGAGATGGCATGACAAATACTCAAATAAAGGGAGATCAAAATCAAAGTCTAGTCAGCAGGCAACCTGTTGAAATTATGACAAGGCTGACCACATAAAGAGGAACTGGAGAAATCTCAAGAATATGGAGAATGATAGCACAAATGTGGTATCTGAAGAAGTACAAGATGCACTATTGCTAATAGTTCATAGTTTTGTTGATGATGGAAGTGAAGAGGATAGTGGGTCTGGGGCACCCATTCTTATTGTTCCACAGACAGATGGTGGAGAACCACAGAGTTATGAAGAAATCTTGCAAGATGAAAGTTCGAACAAGTGGGAGTTGTTAGAACATCCATCAGAAAAGAAGACATTACAAAAAAAGTGGGTGTACCAGATGAAGATTGAGCATGATGGAAATAAGATGTACAATGCTAGACTTATTGAAAAAGGCTTTCAGAAGAGGCAGAATATTACCCATGCAGTGCGAGTTGTTAGCAGAGAAAGAGTAATCCAGGAAATAGCTTGGAGGTGCAAGGCTATTTGGACCCTGCTGATATGTTAACTGAGGGTGTTACTCTTGAGAAACTGAAGTTGTGTACAGCTTCAGTTGGTCCTCTAGAGTGAAGACAAGGCTTTGAGTTACAGAGGTGAATGATTTAAGTTGGAGGATTCATATTTAACGAAAAGTTGACGCCACCAGTAGAGGATATCAGTTTGATGAAGAATACATTACAGCATGTGTATCGGTCTCCAAGTGGGAGATTTGTTGTGCTGGAGCTCGATCCTGATCCCGCTCCTGCTCCTATTTCCGCGAATTGTCGCTTCTCCCTCTATGTCGCAGAAAATCACAAACTGCTCCCGCCTTTGTCCGTTCGTGAACGAAGCCAACTGTTCCTGCCTTCCATTGACGTGAAGCAAAGCATCCCTTTACTCCTTGCGGTTTCGTGATAAAAGGAGCAGCTCTCCTTAAGTTTTTTAGGACAACAACTTATTTGTGTTTCTTCTTTAGGTTTCCTCGGGATAGAGGAAGAGTTCTTCAAGCTTCCATGAAACAGTGGAAGAGAAGTTCAAGGAGGAGTAGTTTCTTGTGGTGAAGGAAGAAGAAAGAAGAAGAAGAAGATTGTTCTCTCTTGGCTTCTTCTTGGTGGATTGTGGCATAAGAGAAATTGGATTTATTTCTATTGTAAGTTTGTCTTCTTCAGTATATCTCAGTGTATCTCGGTGTAGAGAGAGAAGAAAACAGAGAGAAGAAGAGAAAGAAACAAAGTCATAGTGAAAGATTCCTCTTGTAAGTCGAGGTGATCGACTGGTGTAAATTCCTCAAGTAGTAAAATCCTCTGCAACTCCCTGGACGTAGACAATTTGCCGAACCACGTAAATCTGTGTTCTTTTATGATGTGATTTTTCTCGTTTTATTTTTCACTTCAAAGATCATTATGATGTCTGTTTGATTTATAGATATACCATATCAACTGGTATATTTAGATCTCACAACAACAACAATCGAGCCTTATTCTTAATAGTTCTCCCCAGTTTATTCAAAATTTTAAAAAATAAATAATGCTCAATACAAATTACTAATATTCTTTATAAATGTGTGATTAGCTATCTAGTCCCAATAAAATTATCTCTCAAATGGATACATCCAACATTAATGTACTAGACCTCCAATTATTGCCTCATGGGGTAGATGTACTGGGAGATGCTCCATCGAGTTGAAGAAACTAGGTAGAAATATTCTCTCAAGCTTGAAAAAAGTTACCTGAATGTTTGGCATATCTCGTCAAGCTTTAAACGTTTTACATAGTTCCCTAAAGAATAAAATGATTTCAATTAATGGATTAAGGACTTCCCTTAGCAAACAACCAAATGTAGTTTGTATCAATTTTTGCAAAAAAATATGGCAGTTGTGCATTTCATTCCAAAATTTTTTCCAACACCCACATCAATACATTGACTCAAATTTGAAGCATACCCACTCGACAATTTTAGTGATTAGAGTCACTAACAAATTGTTATTCGTTGGAACAAAGTGAGAGAATTTTTTTCTTTGGGCTTAATCAGCTTGCAGGCAGTAGTTTCTTGGATCAATAACTCTCGCCTTTTGCATATCTCCTTCAAATGAAGTCCAACATTCATGTTATCCTTCATTTTTTCATTAACATTCATCACTGTGTTGAAGATATTATCAAATAAATTCTTTTTTATTTACATGACATCCAAATTATACTTGATCATGTTATCCTTACAATAAGGCAAATCTCAAAAAATTAATTTCTTTTTCCAATTATGAGTGACACCAAATCCGAGCGGATGATGTGAAGAAAGGTCGTGGCATATATTAATCTTTGGAATGTCACTAACAATCTGCATTATATCTGCCCTAGATGTTCTTGAAGGTGGTAAGAATTTCTCAAATCTATTTCTTTTGAATGCATTTCTATTCCTCTTGAAGGAATGTTCAACATCTAGAAACATACAATAACAGTCAAACTATGAATTTTCATGTCATGTTGAAGCGTAAATGCCTTAGATGAATTCATGAAATATAGACAAACTAGTTTTCCAGCGGCGCTTCACGTAGATAACATTCAATATGAAGAAAAATCACTTATTATCTACATTAATGTTCCTTTCAACAAAAAATTGTGGTTCCTGGAGACGTCATACGTTATGAAACATTTTTCCCAAAGAATTTGTTGCTCATCTATCAATCACTAGAAATATACATAAATCATCCCTTTAGGGCTACTGAGACCAGGTATAATCATTATCAGGAAGAAGAAAAGGGTTGTCATGCACATCGCAGGTGGTAGATTGTATGGTGTAACAATCACTGACCAATAAGAGTAGAGCGATGCGGTCTGACCATACTGTGTGAAGCCGTCAAAGCATAAGCTTGGTCAAATGTTATGTGCCTCTGCATCAAACTGAGGATATAAGCTATCAAAAGATTTCCACGCCTCCCCATCTGCAGGATAACTCATTGTGTTATTTTCTTTTGGTGTGCTTTGATGTCACATCATATGTGGAGCAGTGCGCATAAAATTGTATTACCTCTATAGGTATAAAATCAACCTTCTCTGCTTTAAGCCCTAACTTGAATACAAACATTTTTATCCCATATAAATATTTAAAGACTAAATTTTTAGGTGGATTAGTCTCTTTTAGCAGGCATGCAAACTGATTGAAGCACTCTTGGGGCATGTTGTACTATTTTTTTTGCATCCAACAGTGGCCTTTGAACAACATTCAATTGTCAGTCGCCTTAGTTCGATTTAATTTTTGAAAATAGTATTTAATTTAATATACATGTAATTTTAATTTTTGAAAACATTATTTTGATTTTGATAAAGATACCAAAAAGATCTTACATATTTAATACTTTAAATAACCGAACACCACAAACAATACACTTATCCCGAAGAATTTACACATTTCTTGTTAGCGGGGCTTGATTACATAACCTAAAGAATTTAAGACAACTGTTTAGTCTACAAACCTTTTATATGTTGACCAAAAAATTCCTGTCTAATATAAGGATTAAGTAGAGTTTATATTACATGGGTTTTTTAGTTCCTTGTAGAGGCAAGCCACTATAGTTAATTACATCCTAAGCAACTGAAGTCACTTAAGAAAACTTTCGATAATGATTAGAGGTATTTCTCTTCAAGATTTTAAAGTTTTAGTTTTTATGGTGGGACATAGAAAAATAAAATGGGAATAGATCAAATAGGAGCAATTATTTTAGGAATCCAAAGGGAATAAAAAATAGGGGATTTCACAAATCTTGAGGAGAACCTTAACGACTTTCCAAACTATCCTACTATTTGGTTCTAATTTTGAAGATGATGTTATTTTAATGTTTCACTCATGTAGATTTTATTATTTATGGTTTATACTTGCATGATATCTGACCATGCAAACAACCTAAAAGATTAAAGGATTTATGTCATACTGAATGATGACCCCGGAATCCTAAATGAGTTAGGGCTTATATTGCATAACATGATTGTGCAAAAGCCTAAAGTTATGGTAAGGAATTATGTTGCACTAGGCAGAAAACCTCGAAATCCTATGACTTTTTTCTTAAACTAGGAAATGTTTAGCTGTTGGAGACCTCGTTGTGTTCCCCATGTAGTAGCTTCAAGGATTGCAGTTGTTGACCTCACTTTTGGGTGAGGGTTTTGGGTCTTTCTTTTAGTGACTAGGATCTAGCCTTAGGACTTTCCTAATGACTATCTTAGCATCTTAGAAATGGTACCCTCCTTCTCCTTAGACATTTCAATCAACTCATTGTTCTCTATAATGGTTCTATATATGATAAATAATCTTTAATACAAAGATTAGAGATTGCATAAGGGAACCCTGATGAGAATTAGGAAAGGCTTGCACTGTTCTACACCTTTTTAGACTTCAATACATTGCATCGTCATTCATAATTATCATGATCATCATAAACATTGTTTTTTTTATATCACAGTGTTGCAATCATTACACCCATGGAGCTGACAATAATTATTTGAACACATTTTCCTTAGAATACCCCACTTGAATTTTCTCATGCTTCAAAATTTCTCAAGACTGCCATTGAGTCACAAAATTCACTTCAAACCATTTGAAATTATCATTTAGACCATTTGAAACCCAAAATTTTCAGAAATACCCTTTTAAAAAAAATTACCAAAATACCCATGTACCATAAAATATCAAATTTTCTAAAATCTTCTAGAATCATCGAATGTTCTAAAAACATATCAAATCTTTCGTTACTCTTCCTGAGAATTTTGACTGCAATGTTGTCATACTTTCAGAAAAATTTTTGGCACATCGACACTAAAATAAAAAATACTTAAAAAATGCATCGGGAATCATAAAACCTTCTACATTGATCAAAAATGACCTCGGGCACTGTCATTTGACTCGAAATTTCTTCCTGAACCACGTAGAGCCTTTCGATCAATATTTTGATCACTTTGACCAAAACTGGCCAAAATTATGACCCAAAAATTCTCAAATCCTCTAAAATCAATTTAAACACCCTTAAAACAAATTTTTGACCATCTACTGGAACTAATTTGACCAAATTGACCCATTTGGACAAAAATCCTAATTTTGCCCCGAAGTGCCTAAACTCTCCAAATCACCTCAATTTGCTTCTAACTGATGTCAAATTTTCTCACTATGATCAATTTCCCAAATGATCGATCATGAACCAAAAATTTGACGCATTTTTTACCCGATCATCAGAAGGTCACCCAAACGACTCCGGATGATGAAACGGACTGCGCGATCACATTTGGAACGTCGATTTCACCTAGGTGGAAGTTCATTTCATCACAATGGTGCGTTCGACAAAAATGTGCAGAGAGCTTTAAATAATAATAATAATATTATTATTAGTAACAAATATATATATATATA
>JXCR01147172.1:105705-131735 GCA_002079205.1 Phalaenopsis hybrid cultivar
ATATATATATATATATATATACTATATGCTATTCATGTATGCTCCTAAATCCCACGCCTACAGCTCTTATAAAAATAAAAATCCCTCTTCATCTCTCTCCTATATGCATGCTGCATCCAAAATTTAAAAAATAAAAAATAAAAAAAAATAATATATCTCCCACGCAAGCCTCCCCCCAGGCCATAAAGACGACCAAAATGAAAAAAAAAAAAACAAGAAGAAGAAGAGAAGAGAAGGAAGAGAGGAGAGACTCAACTTTCCATAGAGTCACCAAACTCACCTGCACCCTTTAGCAAAGTTGTGCTCCTTAACTTGAGGAACACAACCACCCCCACTGCAGTTGCCAGAAGCTACAGCCACCGCCGAAAAACTCACTCAATTTGTTATTTTTGGCTCCTTAGGTCCTCATGAGACCAGGCCAACCATTTTTCATATTTCTCCCAACCGTTAGCACCTCCTCTAAGCGAAGCCAAACCAACTCCGAAGAACTTCCAACCCGACGCGAGAATCACGTCAAATCAATAAAAACGATAATCTCGAACTATCCTTCATCTAGATAAAAAATAGATCATAAAACACCTCAAGTATATGCATGGATGTGATCTACTCTTTGAGCTGAACAAAATGAGCCCAAAAGCCCAAAAACCAAACCTTCCACAAATTTATTTCTTTCACATTTTTATTTTCCAAAATAGAAAGCCAATCAAAGCATTAAGCATATTTGTCACCGCAAGCCCCAAACGTGATTGACTGCAGTTGGAAATATATTCTTAGAAGAATATATTTCACAAGGTGTAAGAGTTTTTTCTGTAACCTCAAGTGTGAAGCTAATTTTCACAACTAAAATGAAAATTCACATAAAAATCTAAGTTGTCATTTTCAATTTGGAAATTTACTTTGAAATTAAATTTACATTGCCAAAATGGGAATTGAGTCAATGGAATTTAAATTTTCATGTGAATTTGCATTCTGACTGGGGAAGTTAAACTTTGCACTGGAGAATACAATGAACTCTTACATCTTATGAAATATTTCTTTCTAAGAACATATCTCAAAGTTTTCAGTCAATCACATAAGGGGCTGCGACGACATGCATGTTTAGCTCAATGATTGGCCTTATAGTTGGAAACAAAATATGAAATAAATATGTTTGTGATAAGGTTGGAGTAGCTACACTTGTAGAAAATATTTGAAAGAAACTTCATAAAGTTTAAATAAACCGTCGTAATAACTTTTTTGTAATATGAAACAACAATTGCCGCTAGAAAATTGATTGCTTTTAATTTGACTTGGATTTCTTTAGAGCCGACAACAATTATGCTTGAAATTAGGCAGTTAAAAACCTACAAAGACAAATATTTATCAATATTTTATCTCTAATCTTATTGGTCACTATAGCTATACCAACTGATTCACGAGTATATTTCATTCACATTTTATCTACAGATATAAAGTCAATGATCCTTAAGGGATTTGCGATTGCCTTTTCATTTGGTGACAAAATATGAAACAAATATATCTGTGAGCAAGCAGGTGTAGCTAAAGTGGCCTACACTATTATAGGAAGACACCTTAGTCAATTACGAGTCAATGTTTCATCGTTTAATGATCTTCGACAGAATTAACATACTAAGATTTTAAACAATCCAACTTCAAGCTGAGATAATGTAAGTTCCACCAATCAACTTGAAATCTACTAATTAATCACATCACCATCTATATCACCATCACTTTGAACAAGAGACCCTATATATATAGAACGTTTAAACCTTTTAAATGATTTGGTCTCCCTTAGTTACAACTCTGCCACTTGAGCTACTACTACTAAAATAATATTTCAAGCTTTTAGTTCTAGATCTACTCAAACGAAGGACTTTAGACTCTAATATCAAACCCCATAATTTAAGTTTTTTTTCTAAACTCTTTCTCTAGTCTTATGCACAAGAAGGATATCACTAGAAAAAAGCATACACCAAGGTGCATTCTCCTGTAAATGTCCAGGAAGAGCATCTATAAATAAAGCAAAACATATGTGCATAAAGACAATCCCTAATGTAATTAGGGTTGTTAACGATCCAATTTTGAGCTGAGCTGGGGTCAGTTCAAAATTCGCTTGCAAAAAAAATTGATCTAAAATTTTGGCTCGTAGCAAGAGCTTGTTTGTTTCAATCTGACCTCGATTCGAACCAAAATTTGAATCAGTTTTTTGAACAATTAATGAACTTAGAGCTAAATTTGCTAAATTCACAATCATATGTTATTAACCATCTGATTTTGAGCTGAGCTGGGGTTGGCTCGAAAAGAATTCGATCCAAAATTTTAACTCATAATTGGGCTCATTTATTTTGATCTGATCTCTTTCCGAGCCAAAATTCAAATCAATTTTCAAGCAATTAACATGTTCAAGCTAAATTCACAGCCCTAGATGTATTCCAACTGAAATAGAAAAATATTTGGAAAACCTCCTAGTTGTTAAATCCTAAACCCTAGACACGAAAAAAAAAATGAAAATGAAGATAACAAGTTACCTTCCCTGGTCTTTTAGGGTAGTAGAGGAGCAGAAGAAGATGAAAAATGGGAGTTTCCAGTCATTATAAACTACGATCCCGCCACTACGTTCCCAGCTAGCTCCATTTTCGGTTGTATTGCGAGGGTTTCGATTGAAGGCTATGGTTTTGGACGAAACAGAGAGGGACATGTGAGGGTTTCAAGGAGAGGCAAGGGAGAAGGTGAGGGCTAGGGGAGCGAATAGGGCAAGACGGGAGGGAGGTGATTTTGAGTGGGATATAGAATTAGTTTTGACAGCATATCAATGACTTTTATTGCATCAGTTATTAAAACTATTATCTATTGTCGTTATCGTCACTTAAAAATAAAATGTCTTAGTTAAAACTCAGTCAGATGGCAGGTTCAATGATAACCGACAAACTATAGCTGTCGGTTAATATTTGTTTATAGCTGATGAGTTATTCTTTTGGTTATAATTAAAAATTGTCAGAAAACAAAATAAAGTTGTTAAACGATAGTATATGTTGTAGTTATGCCTCACAAATAATCAAGATAAATAACAGTCGCAAAAATCATCCATACGTAGACCAATTTTTCCAACGTGTAAAAAACTGTCGGCTTTTCCTTCAATTTTAGAGGTTTTTTCTTCAGTGATGGTGTCCATAGAAATAACTAAATCATTTGGGAAGAAACTTAAAATGGAGGCACTAGAATGATATTATAAAATGAAATATAAATTTTAGGTAGCTTCTAAGTGTGGGAGGCTTTCTTGTACGCTCCTTCGATAACTTTTCATGGCACCATGCACGACCATTCGCCTTTTTTGTACGAGTGTTAATGCATGCATTAATATAATGCATTGTGTTTGTTCATGTTCTTCTAAATCAACTCGACATGTGTTAAAAGTAAATTAATTATTAAAAAAAAAATCAAATTATTCAGAGTTAATGTTAGCATAAGAAGCTAGACTTTTTGTATTTTCAAGTTGCTAAACAGATCTTTTTATTCTTCAAAAAGAGTGGTAACAAATAACTACTATGAAAATCTAAATGGTTTGTTTCTCAATGTTGCTAGTCGAGTAACTTAGAAGCAATAGGAACCAAAATCTAAATGTTTTTGAATATTATGTGACTTTCCTAATTTTAATCAACATTCAAAAATATGTTTTCTTACTTTAAACACTAAAATAGCCAGCCCTAACTGCATGGTAAAAGTTAATAAAGATCTTGCTTTGTGAAGATAGAGTAGGAACAATTACATAAATTTTACATCAATCCAAATAGTAATAATAAAAAAAAGCAATCTTGATTATATAATTAAATATTTTATTTTTTCCATTTAAAAATTCTTCTCTCCTGGCTCATATTGCCATACTAAAAACACTTCCTTGTTTGGAAGGAACGCCCAATCTTTCCTCCAAGCCTCCAAGCAAGTCCCACAACCCCAAATCATGATCTTTTACACAACTATTTGTTTCCTTCTATAACCAAAAGCTTCTTCGTCGGAAGCCGCATCCCATCCTCCCTCTTACTTACCTTCCAAAGCATAAAAACCATTCTTTTTTCGAGGGCAAAGTACAAAACAATAATCTTTCAGATCCAAACCGCCACATTTTTAGCTCCAACAAGCAAGCAAAAATTTATTTATGATATAATACTATTTTGAGTAGTTTGTATTACAGTTCTTAATGATTTGTTATAGAGTTTAGATTATCTGTAAATTGCAAGAGAATTTTAAAACCCATTTGTTGCGTTAAAGTAGCATTATTTCCTCTGCAACTTTTTGCTCAGGTGCTGGTACTGCCATGCATGCTGCGAAACTACAATGCACTTTCCTTCAAGGTAACATCCTCGCACCTTCTCATTCCCTTATCCGCTTTCCTCTTCTAAGATTCAGCAATTATATATACCCAAGCACCCATTTCATGTTCTCTCAATCCACCACCTTTCAACAGTTGGCTTCCAGCTTCTCTCTCTCTCTTTTTCTCCCTGCTCCATACTATGGCTAACCTAAGCCCTGCAAAGAATCACTCAAAGTGGTTTCCCAGCAAAGCCCTCATGAAACTAAGCCTCCACCGCTTGCGTTGGCCAAAGAAGCCGGCACCGGCCATAGAACAATCCCAAGACTGCTTTCGGAAAATGTTTCGTCGCTTCGACTCTGATGGCGATGGACGCATATCCAGTGAAGAGCTGCAATCCTTTTTAGCATGGGCCGGTGATCGTCTCTCGGCAGACGAGGCTGCCGTGCTTGTCCAAGATCTTGAAACGGATAATGATGGCCTCATTGACTATGATGAATTTGTTCGCCTTGTAGGAGGCGGTGAGCGACGAAACATAGCTGAAAGGGACTACGAAGAAGACCTTCGACGGGCATTCAAAATGTTTGAAGGGGATGATGGGTCAGGATGCATCACACCGAATGGGTTGAAGAGGGTTTTGGGAAGGCTTGGGGAGAAGAGAACGGAGGAGGAGTGTGCTGCCATGATTAGGGTTTATGACCTTGATGGAAATGGTGTACTTGACTATCACGAGTTTCACAGAATGATGAGTTAGGTGATTGTTAGGGTTTTGGAGGATTGAAGAGGCATTTAAGTTTTGGTTAGTTATTAGTGTGATCTCAGCTCCTTTTCATGGGATTTACATGAGCGCGTGATGTTATGAAGAGTTTAGTTGGTGGCTGATAAGTTTTTTGTCTGTTTAGGTTGTCTTTTGTTGCTATGTAGGGCATATTGGTTTAAATTTTTATATATTGTGGAAGTTTTGAGTCAAATATGGTTTCCATTTATCTTTCTTTCACTTTTTTAACTTGGTTTTTTCTTCTAACAGAAAAAAAAAAGCTTGAAATAATCGAAGTGAATTTAAGAGTACTGATTGCTAAATTTTTTTAAGCTCTTTTATTAGGTTAAAATTTTTATAAAAGCCTCTATAATGATTTATTCAAATGAGGAATCTCATGATTTTTTTGGTATTTTAAATAGGTCAATTTTCAATATTATTCTTTTATATGATAACTATATACACATATGAGTATTTTATTTGACTAAAAGAAGAGATGGTATTTTATTGAGATTTGATTATCTAATTAGGTTCATAAAAATAAGATTCTTCTATCTCCCATAGTCCCTGATGCCTCGAACCATTTCCTACTTCATGTAGATGCATAAAGTAATTGTCCCTCATATTCATTAGAATGAAGTATCATATTCACCTCTTTTCCCTTCTAATATGGTCATCAATGAAAGGTTTAAATTTGATTGATTTACCAACTCTCATATTTTATTCTAGTTAACTATAATAAGTACTTTCTTCTTGATGACATCATTCTTAATGGCAACATTCTTGAATTTCTCCAGAAAGACTTTTGAATGAAATTTTCTAATTTTTTATTTGACATACCTTGCGATCTCGGACTATGTATAATACATGATATTTCTAAAAAAAAAAATAGTTGCAAAATTACCTTATTAAAACCTTTTTCATTACATTTACTTGGCAATCTTCGATTCCTCTACCTTCTCATGAGGAGAGAGTTTGTCATCTGTCTTTTGTTCTTCTCTTGTTATTTTGTGAGTATGCTTGCTTGATGGAGCTTTTCAATGAAAATAAAGCTCATTAGAGCTATATAAACTAGTCTTATTGAGTGCTTTGTCAGTATGAACATGTATTTCAAATATGCACAAATCACAAAGCTTAGCTCTTTAACTAAGTTATGATGGTTTATTCTTGTCTATGAAGCAATTATACTTGTTCCACTATCTTTATTCAAACCTAAAATGACTGAATTCTTGGTAGAGTAATTTCTTGATTTACCCCTAAGTAATGTACAATTAGTATGCAAAATATATTGAATCTGATAAGATAATTTGTTGCAAGTAATAGAATTAATTCTATACTAGTGAACTCTATGTGAATATACTCTCCATGGTTCAATTTTGATGGTACATTGCATATAATTATTGCAGTAGTTTTTTGGTTAATTAGTCTACTTTAATCGTAATTTGAGAACCTTTCTAGTCCAGTCAACTGAAAAAGATACCAGGGATATGTTATGCTTGGAAACTAAAGTGGCAAGATTGATGTAGGAATTGATTGTTTTTATATTGAGCTAAATAGTTCCCCATGAATTATTATTATTATTATTATTATTATTATTATTATTATTATTATTATTATTATTATTATATNCCAAAAAAAAAAAGGATTTTGCAGTTATTTTCTGCACTGCATATATAGTAATTGTTATGTTGTGGAGCCTAATATTAGCTCCGCAAAGGAAAATATATTATGCAAACTTAGGCGGTGTTCGGCTGCAACTTGGATTAACTTTAAATAGGATTTATCAAATCCGAAATCGTTCCACGAAGATTCCACGGAGATGAAGCTCATCAACGGCAAAACAAATCCTTTAAGTTCAACTCATATTCAGATTTATTAAATCCGAATTTATATGGCAATGGAGGTGGAATACGGGAAGAAAGTGACGAAACACGAAAATATTAGATTTAATGGGGCTTTGGATTTAAATTTTATTTTTTTGATGTTTATGCTACCAAACACCGCCTTAGTTGAGACATCCAATATTTGCAGGCTATAGTTTCAGTGGCTATTTTTTGCTTATAAAGAGAAGGCGTACTATTTTTATAGAGTATTGCAATTACGGTTGTAATACTAAATGAAAATATGACACTAAATAGGACGCAATGGAGAAAAAGGATTCATGTAGCCGACCCCACGTAGTGGGATTAAGGCTTTGTTGTTGTTGTTGTTGTTGTTGTATTGCAATTACGGTTATGAGAATCCTGCAATAAAACAATAGTGAAATCTGATGGTGAATTTGTATAAATTTTTATAGCATGTTTTGTGAAGTAATTTTCTTTCTGTTTTGCATTCTTTTTTGCTCTTGGTGATTTAACAAGGTTTGGTGCTATTTCCCAACAGTTATGCCATACAATATTAAGGTTTCCCTCAGATCAACATCTCATCTTCTTTGTTGCTCGTTGCTTGAATGAAAAAAGGACTATTTTTTCAAGCTTTATCCTAAAACTTGTTATAAAGATGCCGAAATAGTTCACGCATGTTTAACATGAGTTGAAATAATCCTCAGAGAGAACTCTTTTAGCCCGGATTAAGAAAAACTGTGTACTAAATTGACATTTTTAGACTCCGAGACTAAAATCGGTGCCTGTGATGAATCAAGGGACTATTTTGACACTATTCTACATTAAAAAAATATCAAACAAGAGAAAAATTATAGTCTTTAACGTAGATTTTATAACATTGTGATAGAAAATAAATGAAAACATAAGCCATTTAGAAAGCTGAGGACATGAAAGCAGTTTCTTACTCCACACAGCTCCCGGGATGAGTGACATTGTTTTGGCAGCCACAAGAACAAGTTGGACAGTTAACGATAGTATCGTTGTAGAAAGAGGAAAGAGAGACACAGCATGAAGGAGTCTTCTGGGAAAGAAATTGAGAATAGGTGCATGTCACATTCCATGTCACTGCAATAACAGTAAAGAAATGCAATTATTTGTTTAAACAGCTGTGGCAGATTTATCATTTATGAAATTACAATTTTTCACAGGAGGTAAATGAGACTAAAACACAAAAATGATTTTTTGGTTTTCATTAGTAAGAGAAAGCTGACCGCAAAAGATTTTAGGCATAAAGTCTCATTTTTTACGTCAACATGGAGCGATCTTTATTATATTTTAGCCAATCCAAAGCAGTTGCATTAGTTTAATGATGATGATGCTGTAAGTACATAGTCAAATACATCAAAAACACCACAATTATAACTTTTAGAAAGTAAAAATGTTATGCTGGAGCCCGGTTCAGTAGAAGAAGCCAAATCCTGCTCCTGCTAGGTCGCTTCCCGCCTCCCGCTTCTGCCTCCCTATTCCCGATCGCGAAAGGTCGCGACCGCGACCCAGCAGTTTCGCAAACTGCTCCCGCCAATTCCCGTTGAAGTTCGCGAATCGTCGCACCTCTCCTCCTGTTCGCGATAAAAGGCTTCGGATGACTCTCTTTGGGTTTCTAAGTCACGGTTGGTGCTCTTCTTGGGGCTTCCTCAGGGTAGAAGTAAGGAAAGTGCAAGCAGTAGCTCCTCGAAGAAGAAGAAGATTGTTCTCCTTTGATTTCTTCTTGGTGGCTTGTGGCTGAAGAGAAATTGGGTTTATTTCTCTTGTAAGTTTATCTTCTTCGGTATATCTCGGTGTAGAGTTTCTTCGGTGTATCTCGGTGTAGAGAGAGAAAAACAGAGAGAAAAAAGAGAGTAACGAAGTGAGAGATTCCTCTTGTAAGTCGAGGTGATTGACTGATGTAAATTTCTCAAGTAGTAAAATCTTCTGCAACTCCGTGGACGTAGACAATTTGTCGAACCATATAAATCTGTGTTCTTTTCTGATGTGAAATTTTTTTCTCCTTCTATTTTTTCACTTCGTCGATCGTTCTCTTGTTTGATTTATATATACATACCACAACAACTGATATATATATAGTGTTGTAAAAAACGACGACAATAAAGCGAAAAATGGAATGATAAAAAAAATGCACGCAGAAAAAACACCAGAGCGACACACAGATTTACGTGGTTCGGCATATTTGCCTACGTCCACGGAGCTGCAGAAGATTTATTTCTTCGAGGAATTACACCATCGAGCGCCTCGACGTCGACGTTTACAAGAAAATTTTCATTTTCTTCTCTCCCTTCCTCTCTCTCTCTTCCTCCCTTTCTCTTAGCTCTCAAGATGACTTGGTTTGGTCTTGTTTGGTTTGACTTTCCTTTAAACCAAAATAGACTATTTATAGAAACCATAAGAGCGATAGGTGGGAGGTAAGTGAGCGGTAGGTGAGATGTGGCAGGTGAGCGGTATGTGAGTGGTAGGTGAGCAGGTAGGTGTGATACTTAATTAAGAAGCTAATTAAATTCGGTGGACCGGGTCTTCACATCACCCAACAATTCTCTCACTTTGAAACTGAAACACTGAATGCATCACCTACTAGCTGCATCATCTACCAGTTGTACTGACATTTTTCTCAAACATGATATCCTCCACCTCTGCAACTCGAAACCCCTGTTTCATGTCAGAAGACTAATTGCAGTCGAGCACAACTTCAGTTTCTCAAGTGTAACGCCCTTGGTTAACATATCAGCAGGGTTCTTGCTTCCACAAGTTTTCTAAGTAGCAATTGTCTGTCATCTAACAATGATCTAATAAAATGATACCTGATTTGAATGTGCTTGGTCCTGGATTGAAATGCTGGATTTCTAGCTAAAAATATGGTGCTCTAGCTATCATTGTAGAGGATGTCTTTCTGAACCTCCTTACCCAATTACGCCAAGAAACTCTGCAGCCATATTATCTCCTTAGCGACTTCTGACACTGCAACATACTCAGCTTCTGTAGTGGACAAAGAAACTGTCTTCTGTAGATTTAAGCCCTATGACACTGCAGTGCCACCAAAAATATAAACATAACATGTTGTACTTTTCCCACTATCAATGTCTCCAGCTAAATCTACATCAACATAGCCCTGTACCTCTAGGCTCTTTCCTGAGAAACACAAACAGGTTTCTGAAGAGCCTTTAAGGTATCTCAAAATCCACTTCACAGCTTCCCAATGTTCATTCCCTGGATTACTCATGTATCTGCTCACAACTTTCATTGCATGAGCAATATCCGGTCTGATACAGACCATGGCCTACATAAGTGAACCAATAGCTGAAGCGTAAGGAATCTTACTTATGTAGTCTTGTTCCTCCTTTGACTTGGGTGACTGATTTTTGTTAAGTCTGAAGTGACTGCCTAAAGGTGTGTGAACTGGCTTAGCTTTGTCCATATTGAACCTGCTAAGCGCCTTTTTTCACATATTCAGCCTGTGAAAGTCTCAGCGTGCCTTTGACTCGATCTCTAACAATCCTCATGCCAAGGATTTGTTTTGCCGCTCCCAAATCCTTCATTGCAAAGTGCTTTTACATCTACTTCTTCAGATTATTGATCTCATCAATGCTGGCCCCTGCAATAAGCATATCATCCACATACAACAACAGGAAGATATATGAATGTTCAAAGTATCTGCCATAGCAACAGTGATTTGTCTGGCATATCTTGAACCTTGTATTGAGCATGAATTTATCAAACTTTTTGTTTCACTGTCTGAGAGTTTGTTTCATGTCATATATGCTCTTTTGCAGTCTGCAAACTGAATCTTTTTTTCCATATACCACAAACCCCTCAGGCTGGTGCATATAAATGTCTTCTTCAAGGTCTCCATGAAAAAAAGTTGTATTCACATATGATTGTTCCAGAAATAGACCTTTGGTAGCAACCATAGTCAGTACCATCCTAATGGTTGTGAGCTTCACCACAGAAGAAAAGATCTCAGAGTAATCAATACCCTGCTTCTGTTGAAAGTCTTTTGCAACAAGTCTGACATTGTATCTTTTACGACCATCAAGCTCAGTCTTTATCTAGTACACTCACTTGTTATGCGATGTATTTTTCCCCGGTGGAAGTTCTGACAGTTCCCATGTTTGATTTTCTAGCAGGGAATCCATCTCATCCTTCATGGTCAGCTCCCACTTGCTAGAATTTTCATCTGTTAAGGTTCTTTCATAGCTTTGTGATTCTCTACTATCTGTCAGCAAGATGTAATTCAAAGTTGGTGAGTAACGCTGCGGCGAACGCCTGCTCCTCACTGACCTGCAAACGACGTCTGGAGTAGTGAATGACTCTGGACCTGCCTGCAAAATAATAGGAATTGGTGCCCCAAACTCATTCTCTTCCTCATTCTCATCTTGTCATGCTCTGTGTCCTCTGATAGATTGTTGAACTCCACGAACTCTGACTCCTGAGGAGCTACTCCAAAATTTGTATTGGCTTTGTCCTTGTACATCATCTTCTCATTGAAAATCACATTTATGCTTCTAATAATCTTCCGATCTTGATCATCCCAGAAATGATAATTGAATGCTTCGTCTCCATAGCCAATGAAATAACATTTATTTGATTTGGCCTCAAGCTTGCTACGTGCATCAGGATTGATTAAAATATAAGAAAGACAACCAAAAGTCTTAAAATGAGAAAATTTGACATCTTTGCCGCTCCAAACCTCCTCAGGTAATTTACAGTCTAATAGGACGGATGACCCTCTGTTGATCAAGTAAACTGCAGTGCTGACCGCATTCGCCCAGAAGATTGGTGGTAGTCCGGCGTGTAATCTCATGCTTCTAGTACGTCATTGATGGTATTGTTCATGCGTTCTGCAACTCCATTTTGCTGCAGTATCCTCGGAATGGTCTTCCCCATTCTGATACCCTGAGTTGCACAGTACTCCTTGAACCCACCTTCGATGTACTCACCACCATTATCAAACCTCAGACATTTCAATTTTATATCTGTCTTCGTTTCAACCATGGTCTTCCAAGTTTTGAACACAGAAAATACATCAGATTTATGTTTCAGAAAGTAAACCCATACATTTCTGCTGTGGTCATCTATGAATGTGACGTAATAGCGAAAGCCTTTAAGAGATGCTACTGGGGAAGGCCCTCACACATTGTTGTGTACAAGTTCTAGTTTCCCTGCCTTTGGCACTCTGTCACCTTTCAGAAAACTGAGCTTCTTCTGCTTCCACATGATGCAACTTTCACACATGTCGAAATTAACGGACTTCCGTTATGGTAGCTTGCTCTAGACTGAAGCTCTTTCATACCTCTCTAACTCATGTGTCCAAGTCTGCAATGCCACATGTTTGTTGTGCTCTCTGCAACTGTAGTATCAACATTGTTAATTAGACCAGTAGTCATATATAGCGTTCCAGTCTTCTTACCCCGAGCCAGCACCAGTGCTCCTTTAGTAACCTTTCAGGTGCTATCAGAGAACACTACGAATGACCTCCCTCGTCAAGCTGCCCAACAGATATGAAGTTCTTTTTCAGTTCATGAATGTTTTTATTTTGCAGGATCCATTTGTTTTTGTTAGGGAGTGCAATTTCAACATCTCTCATCCCCACCACGTTCAAAACCGCTCCATCAGCCAGGTACACTTTCCCAAAGTCACCTGAAACATAGTTTTTCATTAACTCCCGGTGGGAAGATGAGTGAAAAGAAGCCCCCAAGTCCAATATCCAGTCGTCAACAGAGCTATGAACTGCAAGCAATAGCGCATCCTGTGTTTCTTCAGTTACAGCGTTAGCACTGACGTTCTCCGTCTTCTTAGAATTTTTACAGTTCTTTTTTATGTGGCTAATTTTGCCACAATTTCAGCAAGTTGCTTGTTGATCAGGCTTTAACTTGCTCTTGCTTCTATGTTTTGATTTCGACCTTCCTCTGTTTGAGTTCCTGTCATGTGATCTCCCTCTGGAATCAACATTCAGTGTTGAACTCGAACCTGAGGTCTCGCCAGAATCTTTCCTGCGCACTTCTTTAGTAAGAATCAAGTCACGAATATCATCATATTTCAGTTTGATTTTACCTGCAGAGTTGTTAACCGTCATCCTCATGGCTTCTCAGCTATTTGGCAATGAAGCCAACAATATCAGTGCACGTATCTCATTGTCATAATCAATTTCAACGGACGACAATAGATTTGTAATGGTGTTAAAATCGTTCAGATGTTGAATAACAGACACACCTTCCGCTATCTTCAGGTTGAATAATTTTTTCATCAAGTGCACTTTGTTATTCGTTGATGGCTTTTCATACATAACTGATAAGGCCGTCATAAGATCTGTCGTCCTCTTCTTTATGACATTGTGAGCAACAGATCTTGATAGAGTTAATCGAATAACCTCCCGAATATGTCGATCCAACAGTTCCAATCAGCCTTTTTCATTTCTCCGGTCGCTTTCCCAGTAGTGGAAAATGAAGTTTCTTCTCATAGAGGTAATTCTCTATCTGCATCCTCCAGAATCAAATATTCGTGTCGTCGAACTTCTCGATCTCCGAAACCTTCACTTCGTCTCCGGTCATCTTTCTTCCTCAAATCTGAACCGGGGCTCTGATATCAGTTGCTGTGAAAGAACGACGACAATAAAGCGAAAAATGGAATGAGAAAAAAAAATGCACGCAGAAAAAACACTAAAGCGACACACAGATTTACATGGTTCGGCAAAATTTACCTACGTCCACGGAGCTGCAGAGGATTTATTTATTCGAGAAATTACACCGCCGAACGCCTCAATATTTACAAGAAAATTCTATTTTCTTCTCTCCCTTCCTCTCTCTCTCTCTTCCTCTATTTCTCTTAGCTCTCAAGATGACTTGGTTTGGTCTTGTTTGGTTTGGCTTTCCTTTAAACCAAAAGAAACTATTTATAGAAACCATGAGAGCAATAGGTGAGAGGTAGGTGAGAGGTAGGTGAGCGGGAGATGGGATGTGATAGATGAGTGGTACATGGGTGTGGTAGGTGAGCAGTAGGTGGGATACTTAATTAAGAAACTAATTAAATTCGGTGGACCACATCACCCAACATATAGTGCCCAACAAAATAAACCCAAATCCTATGTATTTACACATCTGACATAACTTTTCTTTTTTTACATTTCTCCCACCCAAACCACTATTAGACCCTTTAAAAAGTGAAATACATCTTTTCATGCACACATAAGGTGGCAAATATATGTAAAAATTGTAGTTTACGTGTTAGATATGTAAATACATAGGAATTGAGTGGCATGCATGTAAAGCTTCAAAATATTTTATGCAACACCATATAAACAGTTAGAAAATTGCAGGAATCATTAAGAGCTTGTTTTCAAGGATTTACAAACATAACGGCTCTCAATTTACTCTAATTAACATAATAAGAAACAATTAACATATAGGTGGAATAAAAAATAAGTTAACAACTTAGTGCATATTGCATAAGCCATAAGCTATGATATCTATCATATTTTAAGAACAAATTAAGTGCATGCAAACATTAAGATTTTACAACCCTTTTAGTGAATTCCGAGTAGTTTTTCGAAAAAAAATTATGCACTACCATATAACCAGTTTGAATATTGCAGAAATCATCAAAAAGTTGCTTTTAAGGATTTATAAACATAAAGGCGCTCAGTTTACTGTAATCAACAAAATAAGAAACAATTACTATATTGGCGGAATCAAAAATATATGAACTTACTTAGTGCTTGTGTTGTTCTCCTTCCATCGGAGGTAACAAACTTGCTCTGCTTCACAATCTTCGCAGCTCCGCAAGTATACCCGGGACCGGGAGCTTTGAGCGTAAAATTCTTAGGCACACGAACCGTCTTGTTTGTTGTACCTGCATAACCGACGCTGAGCTGAAATGCGCTGATAGCATTAGGTGGATCTTGAACCCATGAACTAATCACTCCACCCTTGCAACAATTAGCTATTTGCATATTATATGGAGTTCCGGGCAGAAGATCAACAACAGATGGATCTTTTTTGCAGCAATGAGGAATATTTCCCTTATATTTTGAGCAATCTCCCTGCTCGGTAGTTTGTGCGCCAACCATAGACCATATAACCTCTTTCTTCGACCACGTCCATCCTAATATCCATCCTGGCGACTGAATGTGGCGATATTGCTGGTAGTTGTTGATGGTAACAACGGCCTGAGAGTTTACGTAATTTGATTAAATGTTTTTTTTTGGGGGGGACATTTACATACACACCACACAATTACTGTGTATTTACATAACAAACATTTAAATTTAGCTTTTTACATTTAAATTTTGTTTTTTACATTCATAACTTTTATTAAAAAGTGTAAGTGCTTTAGATATCTCTGATCTATTGTTCATTGAGATGGTAATATAAATGGGGATGGTACTAGCAGAATTCAAATTAGTTAGTTGAAGTGAAGGAATGCTTCGGGCCTATTGTGTCATAGAAAAGTACCGCTTAGGCTGAAAAGAAAATTTTATAAGACAATGTTGAGACATGCAATGCTCTATGGAGCAGAATGTTGGGCCTTTAAAAGAGAAGTATAAAACATGAGAATGCTTAGGTGGATGAATGGCTTTACACTTAGCTACAAAATGCGAAATGAATATATTTGTGATAGGGTTGATGTAGTTGTAGTGACCGACAAAATTAGAGAGATTCGTCTTACATGATTTAGTCACATTAAACGTCGACCATCTGATGATCCAATTAAGAGAGTAGATGTTTTAGATTTGACTTATATTAAGAAAGGCAGAGGTAGACCTACAAAGACCTGGGCATATTGTATTAAAAATTATCTTAATTTATTAGAATTAAATGAAAATATGAAAGTCAATAAGATGCAGTGGAGAAAAATGATTCATGTAGCCAACCAGGATTAGTGGGATAAAGGCTTGTTGTTGTTGTAGTTTTTACATTTATGGCATCCAAATGTTTCGTATCACATAAAAAATACCATTATTTTAACTTTTCACCTTACTTTAAAAAGGTGAAATGAATCTTTTCATGTATAAGCAAAATGGCATATTTATAAAAAATTGAAGTTTAGGTGTTAGATATGTAAATGCATAAGAATTGAGTGATAAGCATGCAGCTCTTCCTTTTTTTTTAATGAATCATGAACTTGAAACAAAAAGATCAATTTTTTTACTAGAAGTGAATTGAACTTACAACATAGCCATCTGGAGTCCACTGCATTATATCCCATTTGATGGTTATGTTCCCAGTGGGGTCCAGAGAATCATAGGCATCTAAGTAAACAAAGAAATGAGGATTATCAAATGGAAGAAATTATTTCCTTTGTTAAAACAATTTTGGTTTATGAAAATTAAAATTTTATCAGTATTTTCAGATGCATCAAACCAAATCAAAGAAATATCCAGGAAAGAAAACCTTGAAAAGATAGAATTTGAAGTATTAATGTTTTTGGATTAACAACTCGTAACTTTAATTTAATAATATCAAACATATTATTCAGAAAAATCATTCACTCGCAAACAAAACAAGAAATTGCAGTTCGATTAAAAGTGTCATTAAGGTTGAGATCTACAAAAAGATTATTAGAAAGTAATCAAAGTGGAGCCAGTTGAACTAGAGCAAGAATTCCATTAACCAACAACGGCTTCATAACTCAATCTGACGCCAAATGTTTTTTTTTTTTCTTTTTTTAGGGGTATTTACATGCATACCACACTTCTTATGTATTTACATATCTGACACTAAAACTTTCATATTTACATTTCTAACACTCAAAATGTTAACATCACATCAAAAATATTGCCATTATTAACTTTTTAAAGTTGAAATACAACTTTTCATGCATAGGATTATGACACCAAAGTATTATAAATGTAAATATCAAATTTTAGGTGTTAGATATTAACATTTCTAGCACTCAATTACGCAGGCGTAAAGAGGCATGGAATTCAATCCCGCGATTCTATCGTCTGGACCGAACTGGATCAGACATGGGAGGTCGACCAGCTCCCCAGCATTGGTTTGGCTCCTCATTTCCATAGGGAGGTCCAATCCTAAGTGTCTCATGCTTATTTATGTGATTCCTTTGTATGAGATTTGTAGTTTTTCATGTGTTTTACATCAAGGCAGCCGTTGGCATCTCTTCTTCCAGTCGAGGGCTGAATCCAAGGATTCTAAATAGTGTTTCGGTAGTATCTTGGTCTTCAGGTGATGATTATTTTCTCTATTCTCTTTTGCATCCTCCCGACAGTGCTCCCGGCCGCCCTCCCTTGCTGCACAGCCACCAAATAGCCGCATATTGTTGTTTTTCCTACAGTTTCTCGATTTTAGCCACTTGTCCCCGCTGCCTCCACCCCAGACAGCCATCTTCTTGCTGTGCTGCAGTCCCCCAGGCCCTAGCATTCCTCATCGCTGTGACTATCATCCCCCCTTGCTGCAGGTGCTCAGAAACAACAATTTCCCGTTATTTATTTTCATTCCAACCAAAGTTCCTTGCGATTCCAGCACACCCACTTGGTGGCCTCTCTGTTACAGACACCAGAAATCCTCTTTCTCTCCCATTGACTTTTGTTCCGGCCATCGCGGACCACATCCCTGCCTCCAAACTGCTGTCCAGACCTTCCGCCTTACTTCTGCCACCATTTAAGCCCTCCCTCCATAATGCCATCACCCCGGACAGCCCTCCCACCTCGCTCACTGTTTGCTTGCTGTCCGGCACTGGCAAAACAGCCATTTTGTTGTTTTCTACTTGCCAACTACCTTTTCCACCCCAACGCCACCTTCCCCACCCTCGCCTAACACCACCACCACCATCGCCACGGGATCCACACTAGTTTGAGTATTTGTATACTGTATGTTACTATTTCATATTTTTGGGTGCCATGTTGTATTTTCCCTTTCAGGTGTGTTGGTTGTAACTGTCTATTTGCATTCGGTAATAATATTTTGGCTTTTCTTCTTGTGGTTTTGATTAACTCCGGTATTAGATATGTAAATACAAAAGAATTGTGTGGTATCTATGTAAATTTCCCTTTTTTTTAACGTTAGCCACATGTTCTTTCTCTAACACATGTAGTGTTAAGAAAATACTTCACAGGTCTGCAGTTGAGCTCACCTTGAGAAGAGCAGCTGGGGAGCAACAACCAAGTTTACAAATATGCAATTAGCATAGATTAAGGGATCATTTGTGGGGAATGTAACAATCTATGAAAATAGTTGTAGAATTGTTGCAAAAAAAAAAAATGTTATGAAAATCAGCAAGAAAATTATTGCCAAACAGAGTATTGACAGAAAGACTAGAACATCTGAAATCAGANGAAAAAAATGTTATGAAAATCAGCAAGAATATTATTGCCAAACAGAGTATTGACAGAAAGACTAGAACAGCTGAAATCAGAGTTTGCTCAATTTGAGCTGCAAAATCTCCACAGGGTTTTCCATCAAACATAGCGGATTCACATATTCTATTCTCGCTGGAAGGACTCATGGCCATTAACGGCCTCCAAATTGAATTTAATAAAATCAAAAAAAGCACATGCAGAATATCTGATGAGATACTTCTGAGGGCCCCAAATNTGAAATCAGAGTCTGCTCAATTTGAGCTGCAAAATCTCCACAGCGTTTTCCATCAAACATAGCGGATTCACATATTCTATTCTCGCTGAAAGGATTCATGGCCATTAACGGCCTACAAATTGAATTTAATAAAATCAAAAAAAGCACATGCAGAATATCTGATGAGATACTTCTGAGGGCCCCAAATCCAATCAAAATAAACTATAAACATATCCCAACGACAAAAATCAGAATCAATTTTCCATAAAATTAAATTTATATCCCACATACTTCAACGTATGAAGAAATTAGGTTTTCCGAAACCCTGAAAATTGAANGATCAAAACAAACTATAAACATATCCCAACGACAAAAATCAGAATCAATTTGCCTTAAAATTAAATTTATATCCCACATACTTCAACGTATGAAGAAATTAGGTTTTCCGAAACCCTGAAAATTGAAATTTCGCATCCTCTCAAGAACATGCATCATAAGAAAAAAATAAAAATTCAAAAGTAGTTTTGGTGAGAATAACCAAATGACGATCTGTAGAAAGGAAGGTGAAAGGAAGAACTAAGAACTGAGTAGCGAGGTACTAACCAGCTGATTCAGGGCTGAAGAAGAGAAGAAAAAGAGCAANAAGAAAAATTCAAAAATAGTTTTGGTGAGAATAACCAAATGACGATCTGTAGAAAGGAAGGTGAAAGGAAGAGAAATGAAGAACTAAGAACTGAGTAGCGAGGTACTAACCAGCTGTTTCCGGGCTGAAGAAGAGAAGAAAAAGAGCAAGAAAAGAAGCAAAATGAGCGAGCTTCGACATGGATTTTAAACCATTGATGGCTGAATAGATGATCATGAGCGCCATTGCAGATTCTTTTCTCGAGAAAAGTTCTATGACCTGCAATCCGCGCGAAAAGGAGGAAGAAGAAAGGGAGAGAGAGAGAGAGAGCGCTTTTGTTCTCTCTCACATGGGTGAGTGGAAGCTAGCTTTTAGTCCTTGATATGCCGATATCCAAGGAGGAATACAAGNCAGCGCCATTGCAGATTCTTTTCTCGAGAAAAGTTCTATGATCTGCAATCCGCGAAAAGGAGAAAGAAGAAAGGGAGAGAGAGAGAGCTTTTGTTCCTCTCTCACATGGGTGAGTGGAAGCTAGCTTTTAGTCCTTCATATGCCGATATCCAGGGAGGAATACAAGACTAGTTTGTGCATTCTGTCATTTTCTTTATTATTACATATATTTGATTCTCTCATTTATATTTATATATATATATATATATATATATATATATATATATATATATATATATATATATATATATANCAAAGAAATGTTCAGAGGCTATTATACGAGTTTTCAGCCACCTCTAATGTGTCTAACAATTCGAGTAGCATCTTCTTAAGGCCAACCATGTCAAAAAGGGATTCAAATCCCCGAACTGAAGGGTCACATACAATGGATGCCAACCAATAAGTCATGATACACGACAATACGTATATATGTATATATGGTAAAATTTTACCACATACACCCTCTTAGCACAATATAAATGAAAACTTTGTTCATATGAACGCCATTTTGGAAAACATAATTTTATGATGTCATATCCAATCTATGTATGGTCAATTTCTTACATGTCTAACAATATATTATATTATTTATCTATCATACGGTTTGGGCGATTTAATGAGAAATAATAGGGTCTTTTTTGTAAAATTATGATATTTGATGTAATTTAATGTTAATTTATTTNTCAGTCACCCCTAATGTGTCTAACAATTCGAGTGGCATCTTCTTAAGGCCAACCATGTCAAAAAGGGATTCAAATCTCCGATTTGAAGGGTCACATACAATGAATGCCAACCAATAAGTCATGATACACGACAATATGTATATACGTATATATGGTAAAATTTTTACCACATACACCCTCTGAGCACAATATAAATGAAAACTTTGTTTATATGAACGCCATTTTGGAAAACATAATTTTATGATGTCATATCCAATCTATGTATGGTCAAATTGTTACATGTCTAACAATATATTATATTATTTATCTATCATACGGTTTGGGAGATTTAATGAGAAATAATAGGGTCTTTTTTGTAAAATTATGATATTTGATGTAATTTAATGTTAATTTATTTGTAAATGGCCTTCCAAGGCGCCGCAATTTCAGACAAAAGCCCATCATCTTATTGACTTGTACACGCAAAGCCTAGTAAAAGTCAACGTAAGGAAAAATCTAGGCTCTATTTATAAAATAAACAGGCCTTCGTATTTTGGGGTATAAATGGGCTCAATATGTGAGATATTATTTGCGTTCGGCCCATTCCTATGAATACCTGTCCGTAATGAGTTGCTCGTTTGTCTTGTTGATTGAAAAGGCCTGTGTTCCAGGCCACGCGGGCCACATGGATATGGGCCTCCCGGCCTTTAGCTAAAGTTAGATTTTCATGTATTTAAATAGTGCCAAGGCTGTATGCAAATATTTCCCGCCTACATGGGACTAAAAAAATGTAGGAATAAATTGAGCGTGAGACAATTCTGATTTATTTGTATATTTAGCCCCTACATAAAAAGAGATTCGGGTATGGTTTTTGTTTGGCATATATTTTCCTAAGCAGCGAATAAATTAGCTTTTTATTAGGGACGTGGGAGCAGTTAGGGAAACAAATGAGCAGAGTAATATTTCAGGAGGGACAAAAGTGATATTTCATGAGAGACAAAATGTCAAATTGTCATTCCATATAAGTAAAAAATTTAAATTTGAAGCGGGTGGCAATTGCCCTCTATATTCTACCTGTGTGACTGTGTCTACCTCTGGTTTTGAGTGTTGAGTATTCAATGCAACTAACGGTCTTTTAGTCGAGTCACACGAGAAATACCTTTTTCATATGTATATATTTTTAATTCATGAAAATGGGACCCCAACTTATAAATGACACGTATTATTGGAGTATGGATGCAGAACTGTGTCTGAACTCTTGATGCAATATTTGTGTGTCTGAACTCTGGAGTCAATGTTTTCTCCATTAATATAGATTATAGATTAATTAAAAAGAAAGAAAGAAAATATATCTACATATATACCATTCAATTCCTATGCATTTACATATCTAACACGGCTTAATTATACATACATGCCACTTTATATATATCTATATATATTTTAAAAGTGTAGATAGTGATTTTTTTTTGTAGTGATATGAACAATTTTGGTGGAATGTAAAAAAAGTAAACTCTGCCAACTTGGTTACATCGAATTAGAGCTCTTTTATAAAAAATAATAAATTATTCAAATTATGATTGAGGGTATGTTTGGGACAGCTTGTGCGTTTGACGATAAACAGTTTATCCTGAAACACGGCCAGCTGGTCGATGCAGGGGTCTACCCGCGGCCTACGTTTGGTGTAAAAAATACGAACGCGACAGAGCATTTCAAAAAATGTGCAAACCAAACAGTTATGCGGCATTTTAAAAAATGTTGCTGCACTTATAAGCTGCCCCAAACAGACCCTTAATTTGTTATAGTAAGAAATTACTTTTCCTCAGTATTGAGTACTCTATAATTTCTCTTTAATTTTTTTAGGAATTTAATTTTTTACAATATGCTTATACATCCAAATTTAGATCTAATTTATTGCACTTCTTCGAAAAAGATGAGCCCAAAATGTAATATATATCATTCGAGCTCGCGACCTCACGGCGGAAAACTATACCTCAACTACCATGTTGGGATAATTATTTTTCTAATCAAACTATCTGATCCAAATCAAGCATAGTTAAACTCATTTAAAATCTAAATTATGCCATATTTTTAAGATAAATATAGTCCAATTAGTTTGAATATAACATAGTGAACCCAATTAATTAAAGGAAGTTCTAGATGCATGCCACTTCATTTTTAATTATATTTATTTCTAGCACGCACGCACGCGCAAGCGCGCGCGCACACACACACACACACACACACACACACACACATATATATATATATATATNCACCATGACAATCCAATTTTGAGCTCGAATTCTTGCCCGAAACCAGGACAAATTTCAATCCCAACCTACACAGCACCAAACTCCTAATAGATTGGCCCTACACCTTCACAACAGTGAAAGAAGCCAANTCTTGGGCTGCAAGTCATATGCACTTAGTGTTGTGAAAAATTATGACAATAATGTGAAAATTTGAATGAAAAAAATTGCACGCAGAAAAAAAAAATAACAGAGCGACACAGATTTATGTGGTTCGACAAATTTGCCTACTAGCTATGCCGACTTTTTCCTCAAACATGATATCTTCCACATCTGCAACCCATGCCCTGGTCTTCATGCCAGAATATCAGCTGAAATCGAGCACAATTTCAGCTTCTCACGAGTAACAGCCTCGGCTGACATATCATTGTCAACGTAGTCTTGTACTACCAAACACTTTCATGTGTTACTCTTGTATATGCTTATAACTCCCATTACACGAGCAATATCCAGCCTCTGCTGAAAGCCCTTTTCAACAAGTTCAGTCTTGTATCTCTTACTGCCATCAAACGCAATTTTCACCGGGTACACCCACTTGTTGTGCAATGTCTTCTTCCTTGATGGAAGTTCTACCGGCTACCAAGTATAATTCCCCGACAAGGAATCCATCTCTTCCTTCTTCGTTAGCTCCCACTTGCTCGAATTCTTATATTACAAGATTTATTTATAGCTTTGTGGTTCTCCACAATTTTTCCGTACAAGGTCCGATTTTCTGTCTTTGGCGCTCTGCCACTTTTAAGGAAATTGAAATTCTTCTCCTTCCCAGTAATGCCCATTTGACTCACGTGTCATCGTCTGAGTAAACCTGTAGTCATATATAGTGTATTAATTTTCTTACTTTAAGTCAATACTAATGCTCGTTTGGTAACCTTCTAGGTACAATCTGAGAACACCACCGAACCCCATTGAGCTGCCCAACCGAGATGAGGTTTTTCTTCAACTTTATAACATGTCTAACATTTTGTAAAGTTCATTTGCTCTTATTAGGGAGTGCAATATCAATGTCTCCCATCCCCACAACGTTCAGAGCTTTTCTATTAGCCAAATATACCTTCAAAAAATTATCTGCAACATAATTTTGCATTAACTCCAGACGGAAAGATGTATGAAAGAAAGCCCTGAATCCAATACTTAATCATCAATAAATCTGCGAACTATCAGCAATAACACATAATGTATTTCTTCAGATATAAAATTAGTGTCATCATTCTTCTTCTTCTTAGGATTCTTGCAGTTTATTTTTATGTGGTCAGTCTTGCCACAATTCCAATAGGTTGTTTGTTGACCAGACTTTGATTTTGATCTTCTTCAGTTTGAGTTGCTGTCATGTAATCTCCCTCTGAAATCAACATCAGCGCCGAACTTAAACACAATGTCTCGTCATAATAATTCTTGCGCAACTCTTCAGCTAAAATCAAATCACGAATATCATCATATTTCAGCTTATATTTATCTGCAAAACTGCTAATTGTCATTCTCATTACTTCTCAGTTATTTGGCAATGAAGCCAATAATATCAGTTTATCTCGTTATCAAAACCAATTTCAACAGATTCAAATGATTTGTGATAATGTTGAAATCATTCAGGTGTTGAGCAACAAACACATCTTCTGTCATCTTCAAGTTGAATGACATTTTCATCAAGTGCACATTGTTATTCACTGATGACTTTTCATACATACCTAATAAAGCCGTCATAAGTCTGTAGTAGTCATCTCTTTAATGACGTTGAGGGCAACCTATCTCGACATGGTTAATCAAATAACTCTAGAATCTATTGATCCAACAAATTTCATTTTGTCTTGTCCATCTTTTCCGGTCGGTTTCACTGTAACGGAAGATGATATTTCTTCCCATAGAGATAGTCCTCTATCTGCATCCTCTAGTAAGCAAAATTCGTGCCATTGAATTTCTCGATCCCTGATGTCATCCATTCGTCTCCGCCATCGTTTTTCATTAGATCCGAACAAAACTCTGATACCAATTGTTGTGAAAAATAACAATAAAATGAAAAAATGGAACGAGAAAAATTGCACGTAGAAAAAAAAAACAAAAATGACATAGGTTTACATAGTTCGACAAATTTGCCAACATTCACGAAGCTGCAGATGATTTTATTTTTTCGAGGAATTACACCGTTGAACGTCTCGATGTTTACAAGAAAATTTATATTTATTCTCTCCCTTCCTCTCTCTCTCTCTCTCTTCCTCTCTTTCTCTCTTAGAGGTTGCTTGACTTATGACAAGCCATAAGAGAATCTTTATAGAAACTAGGAGAGCGGTAGGTGAGAAGTATGTGAGATGAGGTAGATGAGCGGTAAATGAGAATGTATGTGATCGGTAGGTGAGATTCTTAATTAGGAAACTAATTAAATTGTGGTGGACTGGGTCTCAACATTGCCCAACACTTAGGCGGGCTTGAACCCGTGACCCCTGAAGACTTAATACTGATTTCAAAGATGCCAACCTAAGATTCACAGCGAGCGACACACACACCAATTTTATTATTGTGTACTCGATCTTTTCTTAGGTTAAAAATGTGATATTTTTTTACGTGAATGACACTGGGTTTGTATGAATGTAAAATAATAATAAAAAAGTTATTGGTTATATATAAATACATAGGAATAAGATGATAATGTGCCCCTTTATTAAAATTTAACAACCCTAATAAAATCAGAGAATTAATAATTACTCTAATTTACATACATGACATTCAAAANGTTGGAATATTAATTTGACCCTAAATTTTTATATGTTGTAGCCTATATCTAGATGCACAATTTAAGCATTTTTCCAAAGACATAGGAGATCTCTAGACAGAGATCTTAATTAGGTGAACAATTTAAGCATTTTTCCAAAGACATAGGAGATCTCTACACAGAGATCTTAATGTCTAAATGAATAATTTAAGCATTTTTCCAAAGACATAGGAGATCTCTACACAGAGATCTTAATTTTCTAGAACAATTTGAGCATTTTTCCAAAGACATAGGAGATCTCTATACAGAGATCTTAATTTTCTAAGTTTTAATGCATTTTCTGTTCAAATAATTATAGAAAATTGCATGTAGTTTAGAAAATTCTACAAATATTCATTTTCTGTTCAAATAATTATAGAAAATTGCATGTGCTTTAGAAAATTCTACAAATATTCAGCACTTTCTGTTCAAATAATTATAGAAAATTGCATGTGCTTTAGAAAATTCTACAAATATTCATGTCTCGTTCAAATAATTATAGCAATTGCATGTGCTTTAGAAAATTCTACAAATATTCATGTGAGTTCCCTATGGCCAGAGTAGTAATGTGCTTTAGAAAATTCTACAAATATTCATGTGATCTCCCTATGGTCAGAGTAGTCTTAGGAAAAAGATCTTAATTTTCTAAGTTCTTAAGCATTTTCTATTCAAATAATTATAGAAAATTGCATATAGTTTAAAAAATTCTATAAATATTCATGTGAGTTCCCTATGGCCAGAGTAGTCTTAGGAAATAATTTTATAATTTTTAAAAGTCAAAA
>JXCR01147172.1:134318-159421 GCA_002079205.1 Phalaenopsis hybrid cultivar
CTTTTCCCGAACCCAGCATAATATAAACCCTATTCAATTCCTTATATTAAATAGGGGAATTTGTCGACCAATACATTGGTTTCGCAGACCAAACGGATGTCATAACTTTCTTTAGTTTATTTGATCGAGCCTTACCCTCAATTCTTGTGTTCATCCTTCGGGATAGATACATGATTTGAGGTAAAACGCTCTTTCATCTAAACTATGAAAATTATGGAGTCAGTTTGACTTCATTTTTTTCAAAACCCAATTTTTTTTAACGTCCTTCGGAAGCGGGCATCGGAATTTCAATTCCGATGACCGACAGCTTCTTACGGGCAAACCCCATACCAAAAATAGTGCCGACAGCTTCTTACAGGCAACCCCATACCAAAAATAGTGCCGACAGCCACCAAACACAGTTTTCACAGGGTACACCCACATGTTGTGCAATGTCTTCTTTGTTGGTGGAAGTTCTACCGGCTACCAAGTCTGATTCCCTGACAAGGAATTAGTCTCTTCCTTCTTCGTTAGCTCTCACTTGCTCGAATTCTCATATTACAAGATTTCTTCATAGCTTTGTGATTCTCCACCATTTGTCTGTATAAGGTCCGATTTTCTGTCTTTGGCGCTCTGCAACTTTTGAGGAAATTGACATTCCTCTGCTTCCTAATAATGCATCTCTGACTCATGTGTCCTCGCCTGAGTAAACATGTAGTCATATATAATGTATTAGTTTTCTTATTCTGAGTCAATATTAATGCTCCTTTAGTAACCTTCTAGGTACTATCTGAGAACACCGCGGAATGACCACCCCCATTGAGCTGCCCAACATAGACGAGGTTTTTCTTCAACTTTGGAATATGTCTGACATTTTGTAAAGTTCATTTGCTCTTGTTAGAAAGTGTAATATCAATGTCTCTCATCCCACCGCGTTTAGAGCTTTTTTATTAGTTGAATATACCTTTAAAAAATTACTTGCAACATAATTTCGCATTAACTCTCAACGGGAGGATGTATGGAAGGAAGCCCCTGAATCCAATATTCAATCATCAATAAAACTGTGAACTGTCAGCGATAACACATCATGTATTTCTTCATATATAACATTAGCGCCATCATTTTCTTTCTTCTTAGGATTCCTGCGGTTTGTTTTTATGTAGTCAGTTTTGCCACAATTTCAGCAAGTTGTCTGCTGACAAAACTTTGATTTTGATCTTCTTCAGTTTGAGTTGTTGTCATGTGATCTCCCTCTGAAATCAATGTTCAACGCCGAACTTGAACACAATGCCTCGTCATAATCCTTCATGTGCAACTCCTCAGCTAAAATCAAATCACGAATATTATCATATTTCAGCTTAGATTTACCTGCAGAACTGCCAACAGTCATTTTCATCACTTCTCAACTATTTGGCAATGAAACCAACAATATCAGCGCACATATCTCATTTTCAAAATCAATTTCAACAGACGACAATTGATTTGTGATAACGTTGAAATCATTCAGGTGTTGAGCAACAAACACACCTGCCATTTCCAAGTTGAATAACATTTTCATCATGTGTGCGTTGTTATTCATTGATGACTTTTCATACATACCTAATAAAACCGCCATAAGTCCGTAGTAGTACTCTCTTTGATGACGTTGTGGGTAACCTACCTCGACATGGTTAATCAAATAACTATAGAATCTGTCGATCAATATATTTCATTCTGCCTCGTCCATCTTTTCCGGTCGCTTTCCCTGTAACGGAAGATAAAGTTTTTTCCCATAGAGGTAGTCTTCTATCTACATAATCCAGTAAGCAAAATTCGTGCCATTGAACTTCTCAATCCCCGATATCATCCATTCGTCTCCGCCCATCGTTATTCATTAGATACGAACCAAAACTTTGATACCAATTATTGTGAAAAATGACAGCAATAAAATGAAAAAATGTAACGAGAAAAATTGCAGGCAGCAAAAAAAACGCAAGAGCATCATAGATTTACATAGTTCGACAAATTTGCTAACATTCACGGAGCTGCAGATGATTTTATTTTTTCGAGGAATTACACCGTCGAATGTCTCGATGTTTACAAGAACATATCTATTTTCTTCTCTCCCTTCATCTCTTTATCTCTTCTTCTCTTTCTCTCTTAGATGTTGCTTGACTTAGCTTTGTTTAGCTTGGCTTATGACAAGCCATAAGATATTTTTTATAGAAACTAGGAGAGCGGTAAGTGAGAGATATGTGAGTGATATGTGAGATGTGGTAGGTGAGCGATAGGTGGGAAGGTAAGTGAGCAATATGTGAGATTCTTAATTAGGAAATTAATTAAATTGTGATGGATCGGATCTCCATATTGCCCAACACTTAGGCGGGCTTGAACTCGTGACCCCAGAAGTCTTAATACTGATTTCGCAGATGCCAACCTAAGATTCAAAGCAATCGACACACACACCAATTTTATTATCGTATACTCGATCTTTTCTTAGATTAAAAATGTGATATTTTTGACATCAATGACATTGGGGTTGTATGAATGTAAAACAATAATAAAAAAGTTGTTGGTTATATACCCCTTAATTAAAATTTAACAACCCTAATAAAACCAGAGAATTAATAATTACTCTAATTTATATACATGACATTCAAAATTTTAATATTTATCTATATCATATCTAAATTTTTATAATTACAAACATGATTAATAAAATAATACTCATTATTATATTTTAATAATCAAATCAATGATCACATTCATAAATAATGTGTAAAAATGAAAATTTAGGTATGAGGGTTCCATATGAATTGGGTGTTATGTATATAAATTTCCCATTTTTAATTTATTTGATTTATTTACCCCCAGGTGAAGAAAGCCCGCAAGTTGCAGACAACCAAAGGTAGGGCATGAATTTAGGTTTTCGAAATCTTTTTTTTTGTTTTTTGGCCCTTATTCCTCGATACTCGGATTGGTGCTCGGCGACTTAAAGTTATAGTTCATATTGTGGAATTTTGAATGAATTTTGCTTTGGAATGTCTAGGTTTTAGCTCTTAGGACGGGTGATTTTCATTCGAGCCTTGATAGTCAGCGAATGGACGCGAACCTTGAGAATGCTCTTCAGGAAGGGAAGCTCAGGCGGCAGATCAATGCCTTGATTGTAGCCCATCTTCGCGGCGACAATCTCAATCAGGCAAGGTTCTTCTCCTCCTTGATGATTTTTTTNCTATATCATATCTAAAATTGTATAATTATAAACCTGATATATAAAATAATATTCATTATTATATTTTAATAGTCAAATCAATTATCACATTCATAAAAAATGAAAATTTAGGTGCGAGGGTTCCATAAGATATGTATATAAATTTCCCATTTTTAATTTATTTGATTTATTTACCCCCAGGCGAAGAAGGTCCGCATGTTGCAGACAAGCAGAGGTAGGGCATGAATTTAGGTTTTCGAAATCCTTTTTTGGTTTTTTGGCCCCATTCTTCGATAATCGGATTGGTGCTCGGCGACTTAAAGTTGTAGTTCATATTGGCGAATTTTGAATGAATTTTGCTTTGGAATGTCTAGGTTTTAGTTCTCAGGACGGGTGATTTTCATTCGAGCCGTGATAGTCCGCGAATGGACGCGAACCTCGAGAATGCTCTTCAGGAAGGGAAGCTCAGGCGGCAGATCAATGACTTGATTGTAGCCCATCTTCGCGGCGACAATCTCAATCAGGCAAGGTTCTTCTACTCCTTGATGATTTTTTTTATTTCAATTTTACATCGGGGATGTTTGGTTTGCTGGCATTTTGCGATTAGGAACTGTTTGGTAAGTTATTGGGTTGTTTAGAAGTCATTTATTGGATTTAAGTTTGTAGGATTTAGTAAATCTTGTTGTAGTTAAATCTAAAAAAATTATAAGCATTACATATGTTAAATGTGAAACTGTTTGACGATTTTCTTATGATTTAAACATGTTACNTTAAATCTGAATTTAGTAAATCTTGTTGTGGTTAAATCTAAAAAATTATAAGCATTACATATGTTAAATGTGAAACTGTTTGACGATTTTCTTATGATTTAAATATGTTACTCTAATTTAATATATATATATATATATATTTCTTAATTATTTTACTTTTTAACAAATAATTTATTAATATAATTATTCATTGATTGAATTTGATGACTAATTTCTAATTGATTTGTATTATTTAATTATAGATTGTCTAATATAGTATTTTGATAATGCAATAATTAAAAAATCATCAATCTAATTAGGCCTAAGAAGATTGGCTTAATTTGTTAATCTTAATTTAGTTAACTTAATATTTTTATGAGTAAATAATGCTTATTAATGAGTTAATTTAAAAAATAAAGTTAAAATTTTTCCATTACCCATCTTCTAGCTGCTTAATAGTTCTTCTATCTGAGATCCTCTATGCCAAAAAAAAAACACTAAGCTTTGACTAAAGCTTGCTGGCGAATGTGGTGATGAGATCGTGGCATTTTAAACCCTCATCTTTATCCCATTGTGCAACCTTTGATAGCAAAGAAGGGGAATTAGTTGTTATGGGAGATCGGTAGAGAAGTATTGATTGGAGCAATGAAGAACTCTTGAGATTTATGGATGTAAGCTAAATCCAATCAATTCCAGGATTTACTAAATTTAGGATTTAAGACAAAATGAAGGGGAAACTAGACTCACTAAGGGCCCTTTTGGGCAANCGGAGCAATGAAGAACTCTTGAGATTTATGGATGTAAGCTAAATCCAATCAATTCGAGGATTTACTAAATTTAGGATTTAAGACAAAATGAAGGGGAAACTAGACTCACTAAGGGCCCTTTTGGGCAACTTATTTGGTGCGGTGCATTTTGAAAACGTTGGCTTGCCCGTTTGGTTACTGTGTTGGTGCTGCTTATCGTAATAATCCGATCAATATTTCTTATAAACGCGGTTGGGGGCTTGATCCTTGCTGCCCTCTTTCCTTTGCATGACTATTACCCCGCCGCATCTCTCGACCGTGCGCCTCTCGATTGTGCCCCTCTCGACCACTTTCCTTCGCCCGATTTCTGCGCTAGGTGCCTGCCTCTCTCGCCTCTCTCCCTCAATTGCTTCTCTCTCGCACTTAGCGTTGCATTTCACCTCTTCGTCCTCCCTCCAATCTCTGGTTACTGTGCTATGCAGGTAATTTTTGATGGAATGCCCTTCTATATGCGATTTCTGGCGATTTTTCAATGGAATGACTTTCTTTATGCAATTTTTCGATNACTAGGTGCCTACCTCTCTCGCCTCTCTCCCTCAATTGCTCCTCTCTCGCACTTAGGGTTGCATTTCACCTCTTAGTCCTCCCTCCAATCTCTGGTTACTGTGCTATGCAGGTAATTTTTTATGGAATGCCCTTCTATATGCGATTTCTGGCGATTTTTCAATGGAATGACTTTCTTTATGCAATTTTTCGATGGAATGGCTTTTATTATGCGGTTTTTCGTTTTTTCGATGGAATTTGGAGAATGGATGAAAGTGTGTGCTTGATTTGGAATTTGAAAAACAGATCAAAGAGGGTGCTCATTTGTAGATAGCAGCTTTTCGGGTGCTCTGTATGTAATTGCCTTCAATAAAAATATTGGATGGGGTTTTATCAATTTCTTTGTTGTTTGAGCAACAATTTGAAAAATGGATGTAAAAGGATGCTTGATTTGTGCATAGCATTCTTTTGAGTGGCTTGTTTGCAATTGCCTCTATTCAATACTACACATTTTTTTAATGTTTGAAATATGAATTGAAAAATGGATGAAAGATGATGCTTCGTTTGTAGATAACAATGTTTCAGGTGGCCTGTGTCATTGCCTCAAATTTAAAATATGGTATGAAAGAGAGTGCTCATTGAGGTGTGGGTTCTGGGCTGTGGTTGGGTGCCGTGTGTTGTGGTTGTGAGTAGGGCTGTCAAAACAGCTCGTTGTTCGCGAACAGCTCGTGTTCGACTCTTAAGAAGCTCGTGTTCGACTCGTTCGCTAAGTTAACGAGCCGAACACGAACAAATATTTGTTCGTTCGTGTTCGGCTCGTTTTGGCTCAAGATACTACTAATCAATTATATGTATATCTTTGATGAGCAGTTTTTTTTTAAAATTTAATTTACTACAAGGCTACAAAGATTTATAATTAATTAAAAGTATTAATGGCGAAAATATAATAAAAATTATTAAATTAGATTCAAATGATATTTTAAATCTTGCCCCAATCCTTAACATCTGATNTAAAATTTAATTTACTACAAGGCTACAAAGATTTATAATTAATTAAAAGTATTAATGGCGAATATATAATAAAAATTATTAAATTAGATTCAAATGATATTTTAAATCTTGCCCCAATCCTTAACATCTGATGACTACGTGATTATGGTTGTCAAAATGACTATTTGTTCGTGAACGGCTCATGTTCGGCTTTCTAAGCAAACGAGCCGAATACAACACACTTTTTGAGCTCGAAATATAAACGAGCCTAACAAGAGCTGAGCCTGGGCTCGCTCGTGTTCGGCTCATTTACACCCGTAGTTGTGAGTGTGTGCGTGGTGGNATTGTCAAAATGACTATTTGTTCGTGAACGGCTCATGTTCGACTTACTAAGCAAACGAGCCGAACACAACACACTTTTTGAGCTCGAAATATAAACGAGCCGAACAAGAGCTGAGCCTGGGCTCGCTCGTGTTCGGCTCATTTACACCCGTAGTTGTGAGTGTGTGCGTGGTGGCTGTGGGTGTGTGTGGTGTGGGGCTATGTGTGCTGTGGGTCTTGATGTAGGTTGTGCCGTGGGTTGTGGTTAGGTGCTGTGTTGTGGTTGTGAGTGTGTGTGTGGTGTGGGACTGTGTGTGTTTTATATGTGTATAGCCTTACAAAGGGGGTGCCCTGAATTTAATTGCCTTAAATGAAAAATATGGGAAGTGGTTTTATCAGCCCCTTTGTTGTTTGAAGAGTGGGTTGTGCTGTGGTGTGGTTGTCTATATGCTGTGGGCTGTGGTTGGGTGCTGTGTTGTGGTTGTGGGTGTATATGTGATGCGGGGCTGTATGTGCTGCGNCTGTGTGTGTTTTATATGTGTATAGCCTTACAAAGGGGGTGCCCTGAATTTAATTGCCTTAAATGAAAAATATGGGAAGTGGTTTTATCAGCCCTTTTGTTGTTTGAAGAGTGGGTTGTGCTGTGGGCTGTGGTTGTCTATGTGCTGTGGGCTGTGGTTGGGTGCTGTGTTGTGGTTGTGGGTGTATATGTGATGCGGGGCTGTATGTGCTGCGGGTCTTGATGTGGGTTATGCTGTGGTATGATTGTCCGTGTGTGTTGTGGTTTGTGGTTGGGTGCTGTGTGTTATGGTTGTGAGTGTGTGTGGTGTGGGGCTGTATGTACTGCAGGTGCTTCATTGGTGTATAATAGTGTTGGGGTGCCTTGTATTTAATTGCCTCATAAAAAATATGGGATGAGGTTTATCAATTCCTTTGATGTTTGAGCGACAATTTGAAAAATAGATGTAAAAAGGTGCTTGATTTGTTCATAGCATTATTTTGGGTGGCATGTTTGCAATTGCCTCTATTCAATANCTGTATTTAATTGCCTCAAATAAAAAATATGGGATGAGGTTTATCAATTCCTTTGACATTTGAGCGACAATTTGAAAAATTGATGTAAAAAGGTGCTTGATTTGTTCATAGCATTATTTTGGGTGGCATGTTTGCAATTGCCTCTATTCAATACTACACAATTTTTTTTTTAATGTTTGAGCTATAAATTGAAAAATGGATGAAAGAGGATGCTTCATATGTAGATAGCAACATTTCAGGTGACCTGTATGTAATTGCCTCGAATTAAAAATATGGGAAGGGGTTTTATCAGCCCCTTTGTTGTTTGAAGAATGGATGAAATAGGAGGGTGCTTTATTGAGGTGTGGGGCTGTGTGTACTGTGGGTGCTTCATTGGTGTATAACAGTGTTGGGGGTGCCTTGTATTTAATTGCCTCAAATGAAAAATATGAGATGGGGTTTTATCAATTCCTTTGATGTTTGAGCGACAATTTGAAAAATAGATGTAAAAGGGTGCTTGATTTGTTCATAGCATTCTTTCGGCTGGACTGTTTGCAGTTGCCTCTATTCGATAATACACAATTTTTTTTTGTTTGAGCTATGAATTGAAAAATGAATGAAAGAGGATGTTTCATACGTAGATAGCAATATTTCAGGTGACCTGTATGTAATTGCCTCGAATTAAAAATATGAGAAGGGGTTTTATCAGTCCCTTTGTTGTTTGAAGATGGACGAAATAGGAGGGTGCTTTATTGAGGTGTGGGTTGTGGTTGGGTGTGGTGTGGGGCTGTGTGTACTGCGGGTTNTGAAATAGGAGGGTGCTTTATTGAGCTGTGGGTTATGGTTGGGTGTGGTGTGGGGCTGTGTGTACTGCGGGTTTTGTTGTGGTTGTGGGTTTGCGTGTGGTGCCTGTGAGTGTGTGTGGCGTGGGACTGTGTGTGCTGTGGGTCTTGTTGTGGGTTCTGGTGTTGTGTGCTTTTCTGTATGTGCTGTGGGTTGTGGCTGGGTTTTGTGTGTTGTGGTTGTGTGTGCGTGGTGTGTGGCTGTGGCTGTGTGTGCTGTGGGTGTTTCATTGATATATAAAAGTTTTTGGGCTGCCTTGTATTTAATTGGCTCAAATGAAAAATATGGGAAGGGGTTTTATCAGTCTATGTGTGTTGTGGGTTTTGGTGTGGTGTGGTTGTCTGTGTGTGTCATGTGTTGTGATTATCTAGTCGTGGTGGCTAACTATTGTGTTGTGGTTGCTGTCAAATAGTAATGTTTTTTTTTCCTGTGCTAGCAAAGCAATTTTTAAGTCTAATGAAGTCAGCTCTTCAACAATTCAAGATAAGGNTCCTGTGCTAGCAAAGCAATTTTTAAGTCTAATGAAGTCAGCTCTTCAACAATTCAAGATAAGGAAATCAAACTCATATTTTACGACATCTGTCTTAAGGAGGTTGAGCTGAGAAATAGACGTACCACTTATTTTAACAAGAAATGGTGATAAAATATTATGCAGAAGTTCAAAGAAATGACAGGACGAGAGTACGATAGGTTGCAACTTAAGAAAAAGTAGGATCAGCTGAAGAAGGACTNGTCTAACTCATATTTTACGACATCTGTCTTAAGGAGATTGAGCTGAGAAATAGACCTACCACTTATTTTAACAAGAAATGGTGATAAAATATTATGAAGAAGGTCAAAGAAATGACAGGACGAGAGTACGATAGGTTGCAACTTAAGAAAAAGTAGGATCAGCTGAAGAAGGACTGAAAATTAAGGAATGAATTAAAACCGGGATCTACGGGCTTGGGTTGGGATCCAACAAGTGCACTTTTGATGCTTCAGATGAATGGTTGTACAATAAATTGAAGATAACAACTTTTCCATTGATGACTTGTTTTTCATTATTTTATCCTCCTAAATTGTTTGAAGTAATAAACTTGCCCGTATCTTGCAGGCAGTGCTAGCCGCCAATAAATTCAAATTCAGTAGAATTGACTTTGTTCTCGAAGAGAAGTTGAACTGTATGTCTGGTGGGGTTGTGGCAACGGGAAGTCATGCCTAGACCCCTAGTTAGCTAGGGTTTGGAGGCAGGTTAGAGGATTTGGATGCCGAGCAGGTAAATGACTTTAGTGGAGGCCCCAGCCCAAGCCAAAAGATGAACTGGTGTCCACATGCAGATCAAAGCGTTCTAGGGTTAAGNAACCCCTAGTTAGCTAGGGTTTGGAGGCAGGCTAGAGGATTTGGATGCCGAGCAGGTAAATGGCTCTAGTGGAGGCCCCAGCCCAAGCCAAAAGATGAACTGGTGTCCACATGCAGATCAAAGCGTTCTAGGGTTAAGAAAAAGAAAAATGAGCTGCTTTCATCAGAAGCCAAATATCAAAACTGGCGCCTTCATGCACCAGTGAGCCTGGGCCCTAAAATGCGAACTCGGTAGACGACTTTGTCCGAGTTTGGGAGACAACTCTCGAAATATATGAGGACATGTCATTATATCTGAACTCCTTGAAGTTGCTGGAGGACCCCACCTTTAGATAGATCTTCATGTAGATAGCCCTCGACTGCAGAGTCAATTATTTGCGTTTCTTTTTTTGTCAGCAAGGACATTTGATTTTATGCAGTTATTATTGTACTACTTTGGTTTATTTTCATATAGATTTATCGAATTTCTAATTTGGCTATTGTTTTTTTTTTTCGTGAGGGTAAACTATTTGTTAATCTATATTTATTTCTTCTTATTGTACTCTGTGATTTTATNCGTGAGGGTAAACTATTTGTTAATCTATATTTATTTCTTCTTATTGTACTCTGTGATTTTATTTGATATTTTTTAACGTGGTGAGATTGATATGTATTACCTGTACAGAGCAGTTCTTTTGCATGAATACACAAAGAGAGGGATGCAGAAGGAAAATTCCGACAACAAATTGCATGTTATATGAGTACTACAAATCATACATTGATCGAACTTTTTGCATGACTTCTATTTACATTGACAATAAANGATACACAAAGAGAGGGATGCAGAAGGAAAATTCCGACAACAAATTGTATGTTATATGAGTACTACAAATCATACATTGATCGAACTTTTTGCATGACTTCTATTTACATTGACAATAAATGTGTTGGGGAGCTACTACAAGGACACTCTACAAGATCCAACAACTTGTTTCGTATGACACAACATATATTTATGGATCTGCTTGATGAACTATATATGAACCATGAACTTCGTGGGTTCTCGAGAATGACAATCAGATAGGTGATAACAATAACCCTTTATATTATATCACAAAATGAATCAATGAGAAGAACGATGAAACAATTTCAACATTCATCTGAGACAATCAACAAATATTTCATAGTGGGGTTGAAGACTCTTGTTAGTTTCTCAGAACAGATTATTAAGCCAGAGGAACCAACATTCAAGAGAACTCCAACAAAGATTCTAAATAACCCGCATTACATGTCATTCTTTAACATATATCTTTTGTACTAAGTATATTTAAAAGTGAAATTGATTAGCGTGGTTATCATATCTTTTTTTTAAATTTTCAGAATTACATTTGAGCGATCGATGAAATACACGTGGACGCACGTGTGTCCAATAATGAGAAAATCACATACATTGGACGATGTAGATCACCGACACAGAATGTGATGACCGTATGTGATTTCAACATGTGTTTTATTTTTGTAATGACTGGTTGAGAAAATAATGCCCACGACAGTCGTATTTTTGCATTTGCAACTAGAAATAGAAAGCACAACTTCCCCCAACCGCCTTCAGATTTGCTCAGATATGAATCATATTCATATTTTCTTAAGTTCATCACTAATTGTTTTGTGGGATAGATAAATATTATTTGTTCAATATTGGATATTCTTTACAAATGGGGTATATGAAACTATATTCAGATACGAAATATTACATCCCCGATTTTGAAAGATCCAATGGTGTTGTTCGGGGCGGGAAGAAAATGTTTAACAAAAGACACTCTTCTTATGCGGCGTAATTAAAAGAGTATTCGGAGTGTGGAAGAAAAAATGAGTCATACTACGTGACATGCTAGCGTATCTATTTCTGAAACAGATAAATTGTAGTAGATACAATGACTTTTTACAATTATATTCTACGAAATCATTCTTGAGCTGATGTAGACTTCAACATGGCTGACGATGACCATTTACAGGTCCCGTCAAAAACTTTGGAATGTCACGTAGGAGAATCTATACCACAACCAGAAGTAAAATCATATAAAAGACACCTAGGATGACGAATGTGCTGCAAAAATGGTTGAATTGAGAGAACGTATTACAGATGCCATTGTTGGATGTTGATTGTACAACTCTTGTTTATTTAATAAAATCCATGTTTATTTTATGTTATTTGTATTATTGATATTTTTATTTTATATTTTTTACGGTGTTTGTTATTATTTTTTTTGGGTTTGTGAGGTCCATGATGAGACGTTTGATTTTATGGGTTATTCTGGATGGTCTGTTGGTCGCTATATGATTATCACATGCGAAATCCTGATGAGGGCATTTTATTTGATGCAACATTTTTTGAGGTACTTCTAGATGACTCCTTTTGGTGATATGCATATGTGACACATACGAGTTTGATATTTTGTGAGTGAAAGATAACTAAAAACCCATGTTTTATAAGGTCCATTGACTTATTGTAATGACATATTCGTTGGTTGATGTATTTAATTCTCTGAGACCTCGTGTTCACACAAATCTGTGATCGATTACTGTTTTTATTAATTTATACTTCTGTAATGACTAATGAGTTGTCTTTTGAAGTATTCAAGAAAGTTGAGCTCTAAGATTTCAGGGATCTCCCGACGATTGCTATGTTATTGCAGACTTCAAACTTNCCTTATGCGGCGTAATTAAAAGAGTATTCGGAGTGTGGAATAAAAAATGAGTCATATTACGCGACATGCTGGCGTATCTATTTCTGAAACAGACGCAAATTGTAGTAGATATAATGACTTTCTACAATTATATTCTACGAAATCATTCTCGAGCTGATGTAGACTTCAACATGGCTGACGGTGACCATTTACAGGTCCCGTCAGAAACTTTGGAATGTCACGTAGGAGAATCTATACCACAACCAGAAGTAAAATCATATAAAAGTTACACCTAAGATGACGAATGTGCTGCAAAAATGGTTGAATTGAGAGAGCGTATTACAGATGCCATTGTTGGATGTTGATTGTACAACTCTTGTTTATTTAATAAAATCCATGTTTATTTTATGTTATTTGTATTATTGATATTTTTTATTTTATATTTTTTACGGTGTTTGTTATTATTTTTTTTGGGTTTGTGAGGTCCATGATGAGACGTTTGATTTTATGGGTTATTCTAGATGGCCTATTGGTCGCTATATGATTATCACATGCGAAATCCTGATGAGGGCATTTTATTTGATGCAACAGTTTTTGAGGTACTTCTAGATGACTCCTTTTGGTGATATGCATATGTGACACATACGAGCTTGATATTTTGTGAGTGAAAGATAACTAAAAACCCATGTTTTATAAGGTCCATTAACTTCTTGTAATGACATATTCGTTGGTTGATGTATTTAATTCTCTGAGACCTCGTGTTCACACAAATCTGTGATCGATTAATGTTTTTATTAATTTATACTTCTGTAATGACTAATGAGTTGTCTTTTGAAGCATTCAAGAAAGTTGAGCTCTAAGATTTCAGGGATCTCCCGACGATTGCTATGTTATTGCAGACTTCAAACTTCATTTGCTAACGTCAGGTTTGTCACATAGCTACGGGAAACAATTCTACAGGTGCCTGCGGCGAATCACAGAGAACTGTGACTTCTTCCGGTGGGCAGATATACTCGAAGAATCAACCACTGAGAGTGACCAGGGGTGCAGACTATCCACGGAGGACGACATAGTCGCTGATATACGCAGTTTCCACTTTAAAACTAGTATTATCATATTATTAAATGCTATTTTAATAGTTTTTTTTATTATAATAATCATGTTACTCTGTTAAGTGAGATATATATCTTATTTTTTATACAGTTCTTAAGTGGATTTTTCTTTATAAGTATTAAATATATTGACATGATAGTTCTATGTCAAACAACATTGCTGTATAGATGCATAATGATCATTTACCTAGAAGCAGTTGCAAAACAACTGTTTTTCAACAACAGAAACCAAAAAGTTAATCAACTTATTCAGATCAGCTGCGCCGCAACAACTTTTTTACTGCAGCTGCCTCAAACAGACTATAAATTTGGGATTTAAATTGGTCATTTGACATAAACAAATGCAAAACAAATGTTTTCTAATAATAAATTAAACAATTAATCAGCTTATCCGAATAGGATGCGCCGCAACAGCTTTTCTATGGTAGCTGCTTATTAATAAGCTGCAGCTAACCCAAAATTTGGGATTTAAACTTGCCATTTCACATAATTTTAATTAGATCCTGCTTAAATTTTGCCTTAAAGCTGTCACGCAATGCCCTAAATTTTATGAGCAAATGGAGGGCATTTACATGCCTTCAGAATATAACTCAATTATTATTTATGCAGTTGTTTTTTANCTGGTAGCTACTTATTAATAAGCTGCAGCTGACCCAAAATTTGGGATTTAAACTTGCCATTTGACATAATTTTAATTAGATCCGGCTTAAATTTTGCCTTAAAGCTGTCACGCAATGCCCTAAATGTTATGAGCAAATGGAGGGCATTTACATGCCTTTAGAATATAACTCAATTATTATTTATGCAGTTGTTTTTTAAAGATGATTGAAAACAAACCAAACATATCCACTTTGTTGACATCTATATGCTAGACTATTTGATGGGTAAAGCCAATGATGACAAAAGAAAAAAAAAAGATTTTAATCATTTTTTATCATTCTCGATGATATAATATTGTTTTGGTAACATAAAGTTGAACCAAACTCATTGGGATTGATATTTATATATTTATGTTAGTAGAATAAACTCTTATACTAATGGCACTGCAAGTCACCATTGTTTAAAAATTCACCCAATTTGTTGTTACACTTGTAGGCTGCTTCTGTAGTTGCAACGGCTACTATGACTCCATTGACCACCGAGGNTTGCCATAGGTGCTGTGTAGGCATATGTTTTGGAAATCATTAAGATTTTCATCTACATGAATACGTGTTTTTTTGTCTCCTCTATAACAATTAGTCTTTTTTTAGCTTATGTATTTTGAAAACAAGTTTGTTTTAAGTTTCTAATATAGGAAAATCAGTGCCATGCAGGATGTGAAAGGCTCATCTAAGAATTTCCCAAAACACGAGACCAAGCATATTTCTGAGCATAAGGTATGTTTCATCAATTCATTGTACATGTGTTGATGAACGAGATAGTATCATTAAAGCTTACAATGGTATCAATGTTATTGTAAATTATTAATCCAGTATAATGTGAAAAGATGGATGCAATGTGATGAGAAGATTAAGAAAATTGTTCTCTTTATCCTGTTTTAACTTATTTTCTATTTGAAGTTGACATATAATGTCAGAGGAATTTACATACATACGACACAATTCTTATATATTTACATATCTAATGCTAAAAGGTTACATAAAAAATACTATCATCACTATCTTTTTAAAAGTAAAATACACTTTTTTCATGCATTGGTTTATGACATCAAGGTATTATAAGTGTAAATGTCAAAAATTTGGCGTTAGGTATGTAAATACACAACAATTGTGTGGGGCATGTATGGAAACTCCCCTAAAATATTATGTAGTTTTAGGTTTTTTGATGGAAGGTTAATTTTATGTGTGTTTAGCATGCATATTGTTAGAGGTGCTAAATCTATATGGGTCCACACTCTATAACCAAAAAAATGCTTTCTCCATTACCCACATGTCTCTACCATTATAGGCTGGTAAGTTGTAGTTACGTGAAATTCTCTCATTTCTTTGAGTTAAATTCTTCTTTTTTATTGTTCATTTTTGATATTTTGAGAGCAATGATAACTAAGTCTACACCCTAGAGGGCTCTCTTTGTTAGATGCATCTTTTATAAGAGTACTTATTTTAATAGCATTTACATCATTGCATGCTAATTTCTTTGATGCTTGCATGTTTCTTTTTTGGAGGATTTACATGCATGCCACTCAATTCTTATGTATTTTACAAAAAACGGGTAAAAAATTTTATTTTTTGCTCTCTCAATGCATTTCATCTTTTAACATATATATAATAATGAAATGAAACAAAATAGGAATCTTACCGAATAGAAAAAAATAGAAAAATAGGAAATATCTAGTAAAAGGAAATATAATTAGTGAAATATACGATGATGCAACAACTATAAAACAACAACAACAAAAATCCTTTTTCCCACTACGTGGGTTCGGCTACATGAATTCTTTTTCTCCATTGTGTCGTTTTGAGAGTCAAATTTTCATTTAATTCTAATAAATTAAGATCATTTTTTATATAACATGCCCAAGTCTTTTTAGGTCTACCTTTGCTTATCTTAATATAAGTCGAATATTAAACATCTACTCTCTTAACCAAATCATCAGATGATCTATGTTTATTGTGACTAAATCATCTACGACAACTCTTTGTAATCTTGGCAACACCAACTTTTTCACGAATACATTCATTTCACATTTTGTCTCTAAGAGTCGACCCACTCATCCACCTAAGCATTCTCATCTCAACAACACTTTAACTTAGTTTCATGCTTCTCTATTATAGGCCATCATTCTGTACTATAAAGCATTGCAGGCCGCACAACCATCTTATAAAATTTTTGTTTAAGTGTATGCGGTACTTTTCTATCACACCATAGGCCTGATGCATTCCTCCATTTCAACCATCCAACTTGAATTCTACTAATAACATCCCCATCTATATCACCATCACTTTGAACAATGGACCTGAGATATCTAAAATGTCCACTCCTTTTAATGATTTTATCACACATTGTTACAACTCTGCCCCTGTACTATGTTGGAAGGAAATCAATTCCTTGATAATAAAGTCTTCGAATTTAGTACTTCCAACACTCTCATTCGAGTTGGGTTGTTTTTATTGTACAAATTAAACTTGGACTTCAATTCATCATGACTGTCCTTGGTAGTGCTTTAGTGTGAATATCAACAATCTGAAGTTGTGTAGGAATATAGCTTAGCTGAAGAACTTCATTGTTATTGTTCTCTGGGATGAAATGTCAGTCAATCTTGATGTTTTTGTTCTATCATAATGAACATAATTTTTGGTTATATTAATAGCTGCTTGACTATCACTGAACATCTTAATTGTATATTTCTTCTTACCCTCAAGTTTCTTTAATAATCTTTAAATCCACATTCTCTTAGATAATCCTAGTGAAGAGCACAATATTCATATTCTACACCACTTCTAGAGAAAACAATTTACTTTTTGCTTATCCACGTTGCAATATTGCCTCAAACATAAATATTGGTTGATATCCTATCTGTCACATTTCCTGCTCAACTAACATCTGTGTATACATCAATCTCACAGTTTCTAAATTTTTTAAAGAACAAATCATATCCAGGATCCATCTTCAAGTATCTCAAGATTTTGTTCACCACTTCTAAATAATGCTCATTTGGATTATTTACGTGTTGACTTGCTACATTGAATGAGTATGCAATATCATGTATTGTGAATGATAGGTAGAGTAGTTTGTCAAATAATTTTTGATACCTTCCTTTGTCAATCATACTGCTTTCTTCACTTCTATTCAAACATTTATTGGAATCCATGGGTGTGTTAGCGGGCCTATACCCAAGCATGTCTGTTTCACTTAATAGGTTTAAGATTTACTTTATTTGGGATATCAAAATTCTCTTATTAAATCGAGCCACCTCCATTTCTAGAATTTATCAAAGATTCCTGAGATCTTTGATCTAAAATTCTATTGCAAAAATTGATAATTTTATTTGAATCATCAACTGTCATGATAATATCATTCACATATACTATGAGAATAACAATTTTGTCTCCATGATTGGATTTATAAAATAGAGTATGATAAACTTAACACTGATAATATCTGTTTATAATCATTGTTTTAGTAAAACTGTCAAACTAAGTACAAGGAGATTGCTTGAAGCCATATAAGGATTTTTTCAACTTGCAAACCAACCTGTTGATCTTTCTATTTTTTAAGCCTGGAGGTATAGTCATGTAGACTTGTTTATATAAGTCACCATTCAAGAATGTATTTTTGACATTAAGTCGGTATAAATTTTACTTAATTTACTATAAGAGATAGTAGAACCTGAACCATATTAAGTTTGGCAATAAGTTCAAAGGTTTCCTGATAGTTAATCCCATATGACTGCGTCTTTGAATCTCTACACCTTTATCTCTTTTGTATTNCAGTGCCAGTTATGGCCAGTGGTATTGATTTCAGGTGATTGGCATGTAATGGTCTATTTCCATTATGTTTAACGATTTTGTGATTGTTTTGTTTTGAAGAACATGCCACTTATGGTTCATCAGTTTACAAGCATGTATCTATATTAGGATGCATATGCATATGATTTAAAACTATATGGTAAGTANCACGATTTTGTGATTGTTTTGTTTTGAAGAACATGCCACTTGCGGTTCATCAGTTTACAAGCATGTATCTATATTAGGATGCATATGCATATGATTTAAAACTATATGGTAAGTANAAAATATACGATGATGCAACAACTATAAAACAACAACAAAAATCCTTTTTCCCACTACGTGGGTTCGGCTACATGAATTCTTTTTCTCCATTGTGTCCTTNGATGATGCAACAACTATAAAACAACAACAACAAAAATCCTTTTTCCCACTACGTGGGTTCGGCTACATGAATTCTTTTTCTCCATTGTGTCGTTTTGAGAGTCAAATTTTCATTTAATTCTAATAAATTAAGATCATTTTTTATATAACATGCCCAAGTCTTTTTAGGTCTACCTTTGCTTATCTTAATATAAGTTGAATATTAAACATCTACTCTCTTAACCAAATCATCAGATGATCTATGTTTGTTGTGACTAAATCATCTACGACGACTCTTTGTAATCTTGGCAACACCAACTTTTTCACGAATACATTCATTTCACATTTTGTCTCTAAGAGNCGAATATTAAACATCTACTCTCTTAACCAAATCATCAGATGATCTATGTTTATTGTGACTAAATCATCTACGACAACTCTTTGTAATCTTGGCAACACCAACTTTTTCACGAATACATTCATTTCACATTTTGTCTCTAAGAGTCGACCCACTCATCCACCTAAGCATTCTCATCTCAACAACACTTTAACTTAGTTTCATGCTTCTCTATTATAGGCCATCATTCTGTACTATAAAGCATTGCAGGCCGCACAACCATCTTATAAAATTTTTGTTTAAGTGTATGCGGTACTTTTCTATCACACCATAGGCCTGATGCATTCCTCCATTTCAACCATCCAACTTGAATTCTACTAATAACATCCCCATCTATATCACCATCACTTTGAACAATGGACCTGAGATATCTAAAATGTCCACTCCTTTTAATGATTTTATCACACATTGTTACAACTCTGCCCCTGTACTATGTTGGAAGGAAATCAATTCCTTGATAATAAAGTCTTCGAATTTAGTACTTCCAACACTCTCATTCGAGTTGGGTTGTTTTTATTGTACAAATTAAACTTGGACTTCAATTCATCATGACTGTCCTTGGTAGTGCTTTAGTGTGAATATCAACAATCTGAAGTTGTGTAGGAATATAGCTTAGCTGAAGAACTTCATTGTTATTGTTCTCTGGGATGAAATGTCAGTCAATCTTGATGTTTTTGTTCTATCATAATGAACATAATTTTTGGTTATATTAATAGCTGCTTGACTATCACTGAACATCTTAATTGTATATTTCTTCTTACCCTCAAGTTTCTTTAATAATCTTTAAATCCACATTCTCTTAGATAATCCTAGTGAAGAGCACAATATTCATATTCTACACCACTTCTAGAGAAAACAATTTACTTTTTGCTTATCCACGTTGCAATATTGCCTCAAACATAAATATTGGTTGATATCCTATCTGTCACATTTCCTGCTCAACTAACATCTGTGTATACATAAATCTCACAGTTTCTAAATTTTTTAAAGAACAAATCATATCCAGGATCCATCTTCAAGTATCTCAAGATTTTGTTCACCACTTCTAAATAATGCTCATTTGGATTATTTACGTGTTGACTTGCTACATTGAATGAGTATGCAATATCATGTATTGTGAATGATAGGTAGAGTAGTTTGTCAAATAATTTTTGATACCTTCCTTTGTCAATCATACTGCTTTCTTCACTTCTATTCAAACATTTATTGGAATCCATGGGTGTGTTAGCGGGCCTATACCCAAGCATGTCTGTTTCACTTAATAGGTTTAAGATTTACTTTATTTGGGATATCAAAATTCTCTTATTAAATCGAGCCACCTCCATTTCTAGAATTTATCAAAGATTCCTGAGATCTTTGATCTAAAATTCTATTGCAAAAATTGATAATTTTATTTGAATCATCAACTGTCATGATAATATCATTCACATATACTATGAGAATAACAATTTTGTCTCCATGATTGGATTTATAAAATAGAGTATGATAAACTTAACACTGATAATATCTGTTTATAATCATTGTTTTAGTAAAACTGTCAAACTAAGTACAAGGAGATTGCTTGAAGCCATATAAGGATTTTTTCAACTTGCAAACCAACCTGTTGATCTTTCTATTTTTTAAGCCTGGAGGTATAGTCATGTAGACTTGTTTATATAAGTCACCATTCAAGAATGTATTTTTGACATTAAGTCGGTATAAATTTTACTTAATTTACTATAAGAGATAGTAGAACCTGAACCATATTAAGTTTGGCAATAAGCTCAAAGGTTTCCTGATAGTTAATCCCATATGACTGCGTCTTTGAATCTCTACACCTTTATCTCTTTTGTATTTGGCCATGTAAGTGTTCATATTTTATTCCTCTGAATTTCTTCATCAACTGCATGTTTCCATGTTGGAACTTTTAGAGGCTTTTTGGATAGAGTTGAGATCCTACACATTATTAAGATTTGGCATAAAAGTCTTGTAAGATGGTAGCAATTGCCTATAAGCTACTTATCTTTCGATTGGATGACCAGTACACCCTCATATACATTTTCTTTGTGCAATTGATTGATCAATTATCGATGTAATAGAGTCATAAGTTGAGGAATCCTTGCCATTATGGTTATCAGATGTAGGAGGATTCGTTTATGGCTTTTGACAGTCTTGGCTATGCATAATATCCTCTACATGCTCAATAGTCATTCTTCTAGTGTAGATACGAAACTCCTTATTTTAGTGTCATGTTGAAGTGTAGTTGAGATAATTGGAACTGTTTCTGTGATAGAGTTTGATTCTTCAAGTGCATTTGGTTGAGTGATAGGATTTGGTTTAGTTGAAGGACAAATAGTCCGAGTATCTTGGAAAAAAATCTCAAATATGGTATTCCATCAAATTATCTCTCCGAATTTCAAATTTAGGAAAATAAGATTGATTCTCAAAGAATGTGACATCTATATAATTGTATATTTTTCTTGTGGTTAGAAAGAAGCATGTGTACCCTTTTTTATTAGAGTAACCGAGGAAGATACATCTAAAAGATTCAGGATCAAATTTGGTGCGGTGTTATTGGTGTATGTAAACAAAGCCAGAATAATAAAAAATCTTTAATGGTATGTAAGAAGAAAGAGAATATATGTGTGGATAGGATTCTATGAGAATATTATGTGGAATTTGAAATTTTAAGCCTCGATTAAATATCCTATTGAAGAGACATGTGGCTTTGAAAATGGCTTTCCCCCAAAAATATTTAGGCACATGATTAAAGAACATAATGACATGTGTCACCTCAAGTAAGTGTCAGTTTTTTCTTCTGGTGATTTCATTTGATCGAGTATCTACATAAGAACTTATATGAATACTATCATGTTTGGAAAGATAAAAACTAAAAATGAAATTAAAATATTCATTAGCATTGTCAGTTTTAATAATTTGAATTTTGCTTTGGAATTGAGTGAACATCATTGAATGAATGATTAAAATATGGTGATTGTTTCAAAATGTTCTTTCATAAGGATTGTCATGTTGTTCTTGTGATCAACCATAAATGATACAATCGTCATGCCCCCATTTGTACTTTTTTTACATGTGAGGGTCTCTAGATAAAATTGTGAATTATAAAAAAAAGATGTGAAGGCTTGTACTGCAATTTAGAGTATATATGTCTAGTATATCTTGAAGTTAGTTTGTTTTGCATAGATAAAGATTGGGCTTTTTAATGATAAATAAACGTGGAAACATATTTTTCATGAAATTTGGATGAACAAGATCGTAATGATTCAAAATGACTTGACTTTCAACTGAAATTACATTGACAGGATTTTAACTAGACTTAGAAATATAACACAACGAATGTTCTTGCTTATCAATAAAGTTATTTTTGTTGAGCAAATATAAATCACCATATATCTCAGCACTATCAATCACATTCCTCAAATCCATCGCCTGAAAAGCACAATATTTGGAAAAAAAATTTAGTCACTCATTTTATATCACGAGTAAATTAGTTGATTAAGAGTAGGTTGTAGTTTAATTTTGGAACATAAAAAGCTAATGAGAGATTAAGATCCTTTATTAATTCAGTTGATCCAATTCCTTCTACTGGCGAGAATGAATCATCAACTATTCAAATTGCAGAGTGACTGATACATGCTGTAATTGTTGAAGATGTTGATATCTCTCGTCATATAATTTGAGACTTTAGAGTCAACTATTCAATATTTTAATTTATTACTTCGGGCATAAAATATGAAATAATATACATTGGTATGCTAACAGACTGATATGTTGTTTGGCAAAGAATTGTGATGCTTGTCTGTAACTAGAACTAAATATTCTCTACACTACCTCAATTTGCTTCCTAGTGAAAGGGTTGATTCTAAATTATTGTTGGTAGTGATAACAACATTTGCACCATGACATGACCATGTGGTTTTCAATTTCCAAGTCTGATATTTAGAATTTTTCACTCATCGAGCAGAGATTTCTCATTTATCGAGCAAAGATTTCTCCTGAAATATGTTAATCTTTCCCTTTACCAAAAACAAACTGTGACCATTGAAGAAAATTGTGGCCTTGCAGTTTATGGTTGGTGACTAGATGAGAAAAGTTATCAGGTGCGCTAGGGACTGAACATGTAGTTTTGAACCTCAAGATAAATTTCAAGGAAGAAGATTGTGCGACCATTCCGCGTTTGATCATGATAATATTGTAAAGCCCAAATTTAAAAGACTTGATGTTGGACAAAAGAGAGAGGTCCCTTGGTTTGACTGCTTGGCTGGATGAGCGAACATGAAATAGAGGGAGGTGCACAACATTTGGTTTTGACGAGTTTGGCACTCTGTGACTCGGCGGGAGGCGGTCAGGTCAGCGACTTGTGAGATGTCAGCTAGGGCAAGCCGAATCGTTTGTCGCTTTAGAGAACTAAATAGGAAGAATCTTCGATTTCAATCGACCCCTCTTGGATCCAAGAAGAAAGAAGAGAGGAAGATTTGCGGTCCAAAGAGATCGCTATCGCGAGAGGCAACAAGCCTAGAAGGAAGAAACAAATGGAATAAATCAAACGCTATGTGAAAATCAAACTGAAAGTTCAAACAGAGGCTTCAATCTATTGAACGAAGCGTTTGAACGGTTCTGCGATCCATTCGAATGAAAGAGACAAGTGAGCCGATCCTATTGAACGGAAGAAACAAACGAGGGCTTCATTCGGATGGAAAAGATAACAGGGTTGTAGCTAGTGTGTCCAAGGGAGACAAAGCAATTGATGGAAGTTGTTTGTGCGTATGAGTAAAACAGAGCAGCTTACGAAGAAGAGAGACACTGCCGTTNTTGAGCCGATCCTATTGAACGGAAGAAACAAACGAGGGCTTCATTCAGATGGAAGAGATAACAGGGTTGTAGCTAGTGTGTCCAAGGGAGACAGAGCAATTGATGGAAGTTGTTTGTGCGTATGAGTAAAACAGAGCAGCTTACGAAGAAGAGAGACACTGCCGTTCGATCAAATTAGGTTCGTGACTCTGATATCAGGCAAAAATCATATAAAAGATTTTTATTTCTTTCTTTTTCAATGCATTACACCTTACAACANGCTCTGATATCAGGCAAAAATCATATAAAAGGTTTTTATTTCTTTCTTTTTCAATGCATTACACTTTACAACATATATATAATAATGTAAGGAAACAAAATAGGAGTCTCACCAAGTAGTAAAAATAGAAAAGTAGGAAATATTTAATAAAGGGAACATAATTAGTGAAATTCNCTAGCTTTTAAAATTTTTTTTGGAATAGACAAGCAAAAAATTTTAGAACCTAATAATTTGTAAGAATTTTAGCTCTACATAAACTCTACAATAAATTGTGAGTTGTGACGTTAGTTTTTGAAATGTTAAATGAGAGTATTTTATTTTTGGACATTATATTGAAGTAGTAAAGTAGGTTCCCAACTTTATCGTTGTCAGGGATTGTACTATTTGTTGATTTATTGCTCGGCAATTCTTAGTTTAAAAATTTGAGGTACCGAACTGACGGCATGTTGCTTTCTTAGTTTTATGAATCTGCATAACCATGTAAATGTTGCTTGTCTTGTAAAATGTGTTATATATAATTATATCTAGTTATTAAGCATCGCGGACTTTCTAATTTTTTCTTCNGTAGCTTTTAAAATTTTTTTTGGAATAGACATGCAAAAAATTTTAGAACCTAATAGTTTGTAAGAATTTTAGCTCTACATAAACTCTACAATAAATTGTGAGTTGTGACGTTAGTTTTTGAAATGTTAAATGAGAGTATTTTATTTTTGGACATTATATTGAAGTAGTAAAGTAGGTTCCCAACTTTATCGTTGTCAGGGATTGTACTATTTGTTGATTTATTGCTCGGCAATTCTTAGTTTAAAAATTTGAGGTACCGAACTGACGACATGTTGCTTTCTTAGTTTTTTGAATCTGCATAACCATGTAAATGTTGATTGTCTTGTAAAATGTGTTATATATAATTATATCTAGTTATTAAGCATCGCGGACTTTCTAATTTTTTATTCTAGAAGTTTTTTTTTTGTTATTTATCTTATATGATTTGTTCTATTATCAATATTTTAACATTGATTTGTTGAGAGACCATGTTGGCTGTTGGGTGGTCTAATGCTGCAAATAACGCATCGGTTTTGTGGAGACGCCGGTGCATCCTCTTTGAAAAAATATATTTTCATTCAGAATGCACAAATAGACATTTTCTTTAGTTTTTTTTGCAAGAAAAATGATACCAGAGTCCATGTTGTCCATTTGTGGGACCACATTGTCCATTATTTATTGTGTTGCTAATAAAATATTAGTTTAAAGTAAACATTGATGCATGTTCGTAGCACATTTTTATTTTCAATAAAAAATGCCTAAATGCACATGCTTGCTTTGAAATTTT
>JXCR01147173.1:791-25764 GCA_002079205.1 Phalaenopsis hybrid cultivar
ATTCTTCTTGAATTCTCTTATAATGATCTTACCTACTAAATGCTAGAGGTTAAGATCAATATGTGGAATTTCAAGTTGAGTAAATAGAAGAGTTTTGAGTTTCTAATGATGGGGGTACCTTTTCTAATTTTCTAAGACTAGTCAATAGGAAAGTCCTATAGCTAGACCTAGGCTACTAAAGAAATTTCTAGACCTCAACCAAAAGTGAGGTCAACAAACCTATAAATAAAGTTCTGAACAAAAGGGTGGAGGTGTGGCGGTGCGTCGTGACGACGCATTGCAGCGGTGCATTGCGGCGGCGGGACGCGACGGGGTAACCTGTTGCGGTGCGGGTGGTGCAAAGGAGCAACCCATTGTGGGGCGCGACACGGCGGTGCGATGAGGCAACCCGTTACGCAGCAACCTGTTGAGGCAGCGGCGCGACGTGACAATTCGTTGCGGTGGCGTGACATGGCAACGTGGTGGGGCAACCCGTTTGCGGCTGTGCGACGCGGAGGCGTGATGCGTCAGCACGACGGGGCAACCTGTTTGAGGCTTTCTGGCGCGGCGGCGCGATACGGCAGCATGACAGGGCAACCCGTTGCTACTGCGTAACGCGACAAGGCGACACGGCGACGCGGCGGGACAACTTGTTGCAGCGGTGCGATGCGGCAGCGTGGCGGGGCAACCTGTTGCAGTGGCGCGACGCTGCGGCGTGTTGCGGCGAAGCGACACGGTGGGGCCACGTGTTGTAGTGACGTGTCGCGAGGGGGTGACGCGTTGTTGCGACTTGTTGCGTCGCGACGAGGCGTTGCAGCGACGTGTTGCGATGTGATGGCATGTGGCAGTGACGTGTTGCGCTACAACGTTGTGTTGCGATGATATGTCGTATCATGGCGATGCGTTACAACGACACGTTGCAGTGCAGCGACGTATTGTGGCAGTGTGTCGCAGCAGCGTGCTGGGTGAAGTATCACAGTGGCTTGATGTGTTGGATGTCTAATTTCATGTAAGAAGGTTACCGTGAGAATAAGTTGCCAGCGGCCTTTTACTTGGCTGAGGTTATGCATCAGAGTATTACTCAGTGGTATTTAACATGCATGGGAGAATCCCACGAAAGTCCACCGAGAACTTATTAACTCATCTGAGGTTGTTTGTTGGAGCATTGCTCACTTATGAACATGTGTGAAAGGGATCAAGTGTAGCCCACCAAAAAACTGTTAACATATTCAGGGTTATTTATCGAAGTATAAACTCGGTGATATTAACCCATTTGGAAATGTTAGATCAATTCCCCTTGGGATCGATCGTGTTCTGACTAAGATACAACTAGAGTTGTGTATTTCTTGGGTCAAGAGCATAAAGTGACTCGTGAATTGGTCGTTACACTTTCTAAAGATATTCTTTTTTCTTTTTTCTTTTTTTTTGTAGAAGAAAGCAAGTAAATATTATTTAATAAGTATGGGATATATTGATATTGTATGCAATATGACATAGATGATATAAATGAAGTGCTACTGATAGTATTTCTGAAGATTTCCGACATTCCAAGTCCGGGGCAATATTTTCCATCTGAGTCTTTGAGCTTGAATGTTACAGGTTTGATGATGACAACCACAATGTATGGGCGTTCCCAGAGAGAGGATAATTTGTTGTGTTGGGGACCATGACTAGTGGCTTCGATACTACGCAAAAACAAGTCACCAATGGAGATAGGTCGAGGCTTTACTCTTCGGTTGAAGTGGCGAGCAATTCTTTGGCGGTAGGAAGCAACTCTGAGGTAGTCCACATCGCGTATTTATGGGAGAAGATCCAACTATTGTTGGAGCTTTTCTTCATTGCTATCTGAGTCGAAATTCTTGACTCAAGGGTTTGGAACTCTGATATCAACAGAGATGACAATCTCGGTGCCAAAACACAAGTTATTTGGAGTTTCCCTGATAGGAGTTCGTGTGGTGGTACGATAGGTCCTGATGACATTATGCAGCTCTTCTACCCATTGCCCTCAGCCTTCTCAAGACGAGTCTTTAACCCCTTGAGCACCGTTCGATTTGTCACCTCTGTTTGTCCATTCGTTTAGGGATGAACCATAGTAGTGTGCACCAACTGAATATGAAGATCCTTTCAGAATGATGTGAAGGTTATTCCAGTAAATTGAGTCTCATTATCAGTGATAATCTTTGCGGGAAGCCCAAAGCTACAGATGTTGTTTTTCCAAACAAATTGTTTGGCATTAGCCTCAGTGATCTTGGCAAGAGACTCAACTTCTACCCATTTGGTGAAGTAGGCGACAACTAAGATAACAAATTTTCATTGTCCAGTAGTTATCCGAAAAGAACCCATGATATCTACCCCTCCCATTGGGCGAAAGACCAATGACTCAAAAAAGATTGGAGTGCAGTTGGCAATTCTTGCATTTTTGCAGAAACTCTAATGCATCTTGTTTAATCGTAGACCAGTAGAAGTCTTGCCTCATTATTTTAAGAGCAAATGCTCTGCCACTAAGATGCTCCCCACATATTTTGGAATGAACATCTCAACTTCAGATGGAGGAAGACACTTGAAATATGGATTTATGAATGTCTTCTTATACAGCTCATCTCCTATAAGGATGAAGTTGGCAGGCATGCGTCGGATATGAATTAATGTAGTACCATCATCTGACAGTGTCTCATATTGGATGAAGGAGAAGATGAGATCCATCCAAGATGACTCCATTGGGCCATCTATAAACAATATCACCCATGGGTCTTGGATGCTAGGAAAATATATCTCCTCAATATACCTTCTTTTATAGAGATCTTCGGCTGTTAAAGTTGCAAGCTTAGAGAGGGCATCGGCTCGGGTGTTATGCCCTGAAGTATGTGAATGAACTGACATATTTCAAATTGTGCAAGAAGTGTTTTTTCGAGACTGAGATACTACACCAGTTGTGAGGTATGAGCGTCATATTCTCCTTCTACTTGGGATGCGATGAGTTGAGAATCAGTGTAGATGATTATGTTTTGTACTTCACAGTTGATGACAAGCTTTAATCCAACGATAAGTGTTTCATATTCAACAACCATTATTGGTGGCTTGGAATTTTCAAACGAAGTCTGTACTCCAAAATGTCTTTCTTTGGGGAGATGAGTAGTATCCCTGCACCAGCTCTTGAGTTGATGGATGCTCTGTCTACATATAGTGTCCACTGAGATGATCGTGGAAGAGAAGAATGTGGTTCATTAGAGGTAGGTAGTGTACATTCTACAACAAAATCGGCCAACACCTGTGATTTGATGTTTGGACGTGGTAAATAATGGATATCAAATTCTAACCATTTAACTAATCTTCCTTATGCTTCTTGTTTTTGTAGGATAGCCTTCAAAGGTAGTTGCGTGTAGACGTCGATAGTGTGAGCCTGGAAGTACGGTCGAAGTCTCCTTGCTGGAAAACCAGGGCAAGCACAGTCTTATCCGCCATTGGATAACGAATTTCTATATCATGGATAATTTTACTAACGTGATATACTGGTTTCTCGACTGAGTTTTCCATTCTGACAAGAACAAAGATTATTGCATGAGGTGAAATTGCCAAATAGATATATAATATCTCTCCTTGGATGGGCTTTGAGAGGAGGTGCAGTAAAGTCAAATATGCCTTGAGTTGCTCGAAAGCAATCTAACAATCATTTGTCCACTGAAAAACCAGAGTTCCGAGCACCTCTGAGTATCTTGAAGAACGACAGATACTTATCCTCAGAACGAGCTAAGAAGCAGGATAAAGCGGCTATACGACCATTCAAGCATTGTACTTCCTTGATGTTTTTTGGAGGCATCATGTCCCTCAATGTCTTGATTTTTTCTAGGTTTGCTTCAATTTCACGATGGGTAACCATGAATCCCAAAAACTTCCCTGATGTTACTATGAAAGCACATTTAGTCGGGTTAAGTCGTAAATTGTATTGATGAAAGAGTTGGAAACACTCCTCCAAATGAGAAGTGTGTTGGGATGTTTCCTGGTTTTTTACTAACATGTCATCAAATTAAACCTCTATTGTATGCCCGAGAAGATTTTTAAAGACTTTGTCCATGAGGCGTTGATAAGTTGTACAAACATTTTTTAATCCGAACGACATAACCTGATAACAATATAAACCCTTATTTGTTTGAAAAGAGGTGACTTCTTCGTCAATTGGGTTCATCTTTATTTGATTATACCCTGAGTATGCATTTATAAAGCTAAGCATCTGATGTTCGGAAGTTGCATCACAAGTTGATTTATGCGTGGGAGGGGAAAGCTATCATTCATACATGCTTTATTGAGGTCTGTATAATCGACACACATTCTCCATGAACCACTAGCTTTTTTCACCATGAAGACATTTGTCAACCATGCAGGATGATGAACTTCCAGTATGAACTTTGCTTCAAAAAACTTGTTTACTTGTTATTCAATAGCTTGTTAGCGACATGGGGCAAAATTACGCTTCTTCTGGATGACGAGTTTAAAAGTTGGATCTATCTTTAAAGAATGCATAATTATTTCAAGGTCAAACTCAGACATGTCAGTCGGGGTCTATGCAAAAATATCTTGATTCCTTTGGAGGAGATCTACATATTTTGACCTTTGTTCGTCAGAGAGTAAGGAATAAAGTTGTACTGTTCTCGATGGGTGCTCATTAGAGAGTGGGACGTGAACCAAATCCTCAATGGGGGAAGCTCTTTGAGATACATCTTCATCTTAGAGATCAAAATTTTCAAAGCTAATTGTCACTGATGGGTGTGGTTGAGCTTGACAAAGGTAGCATGATTGTGTTATCTGTTGATCTCCTCGTATGATGTCGATCCCTGCTGAGGTTGGAAATTTGAGCTTCAAGTGTAGCACAGATGTTACAATGCCAAAGATGGACAACATTGGTCTCCCGAAGATGGCATTGTATGCTGATTCTGACTTGATAACAATGAACTGGACTGAGCGAGTTATCTGTAGAGGAAAATCTCCCATGACAATAGGGAGATTTATTATTCCCTCGACCAGTACTGGTCGATTATTAAAATCGTATAATGGTCCAGATGTAGGTTGAAGTTTTCCTCTTATCAGTCTCAAACTAAGGAAAGGGGAGCAAAACAAAACATCAACAGAGCTCTCATTGTCGATCAGGATACTTTTTACATTATAGTAGGGTTCGTCAATTTATGCGCTAATGACAAGAGGATCTTGGTGAGGTACTCAGACTCCTTCTAAAACAGTATTATCAAAAGTGATAGGTTCAATGCATAATTTCTTCTGTGTTGGTTCACCAGGAGTAGTGATAAGAACTTGATTAGTCAGCAATGGACCTCCTGCAATTGTCTGAATTTCACATACGACTGGGTGACCCCCATGTTGTTGCCCATAGCAGGAGCATTATCATTACCAGCTAGTTTATTTTGAATAAATAAACCAAGATATCCCTGCTGAATCAACCTTTCAATTTCCTCCCTAAGGAGTTTACATGCTTCAATGGTGTGGGCACGACTTTGATGGAAATGAAAGTATTGTTCTTAATTTCCTATGTTAGGTTTTAAGGGGTGAGACCACTTAACAGTTTGCTCATCCTTGATGGCCATTAAGATGTTTGCACGTGACGTGTTTAGTGGTGTATAATATTTCGTGTGTTAATATTTAGTTCGTTGACCCGCAGGTTGAAGGAGGAGGTCACGATTCTTCGATTGTTCAGACTTCCTCCGTTGTGAAGATTGATTATTGTCTCTGGAGTTACCTTTGTGCTTTCCCTAAAATTTCTCAAATTGTTCCATATGTGCACTGATAGTCTCGTCTGCAGTGATTTGAGCCTCAACATGGTAGACAAGATCGGCATAAGAACGAACTGTTTCCCGCATCAGTGATGAGTAGAAGGGTCCTAGGCAAAGCCCCCCAAGAAAAACTCCCTAAGTAACTCTAGATCCACTCCTGCAATTTGATGGGCTTCAGCAGAAAACCTATAGAAGTAGTCTTTGAGCTACTCCCCTTCACTTTGACGAATTCCTGAGATATGAGATGAATCTTTGATGATCCGTCGATTTGCTATGAACTGCTCCACAAATAGTTTGGCAAGCTCGTTGAAGGCGTTTACAGTGCCCCCAAACAGAGAGTAGAACCAGATTCGAGCGTGTCTCTTAAGAGTGGCTGAGAACACCTAACATAAAAGCACGTCATAGACATGTTGATTGTGCATGATGATTCGATTATGATCAATATGTTCATAGGGGTTAGTTATCCCTTCATATGCGTCAATGTTTGACAGGTTGAAGCCTGTTGGGATAAGGTGTTGGGGACCTCATTCACTAAGGGAGATGATTCAAGGATGTTAGGATGAGTGTGAAAGCAATCTTTTTTCTTTAGGGGGAACTCTTCTCAGACGAGGCGACGTAGTTTGTTGTGGATGACATCATCTGGAACGGTAACAAGGCATGGTGGTGCTAGAGGAGTTGCATGAGATGGATGAGTGGAATTTGCGGAGTCTAGAAGTTCAGCATCACGTTATGGCAAAGGAATTGTTCCCTCTTGAGAAGGGGGGACAGTACGAGTTCCTCCGGGCATTATGTTTCTCGTTAGTCGCAAATTTAATGGTAAACGAGTTTCGGTTTATGCGTGGACAGTGGTTGTTGGATCCCTCATAGGAATTGTATGATCTCCAGTTGAGACTCCTCCATTCTACGTATTCGTTCTTCCATAGAAGACTCGAAAACCCCTCGCTAGTTGGATAACGTTTTCCAGGGCGGGAAGATGAAGAAACATGTCGCCCTTGACTTCGTGACTGTTCCCTAGAATGATGAGAGTTAAAGCGAACTACTCCATTGTCCCGAATATTTTGCCTGGTGGCTATGTAGGAAATTGAGCAAGTACTTTAGTGGTGAGATTTGGAGTTTCCCACAGACGGCGCCAAACTGATGCATGCTAGAAAATTCACGATGGTAGAGTAACAAATTATCATATTAACATTGTACGAAAGTTCAACACACACACAAATGAAATAAAAAAAACAGTGATGACTTCATAAGTTTTTACGTGGAAAATCCGTTAAGGAAAAACCACGGGGTCTGGCCCAGTTGCGGAAATCCACTATTGATTGATGATTATAGAAATCCCTTGTCCCACAGACATGAAAGAGTAACTATATTTTTTCAAATTACAATTTCGACCAACGACGTCTAGTTGGTGGTGATTGATGACGGAAGGTGGAGGTTGACGACAATCGGGGGTGGTCGACGACGGAGGTCAGTGGTCGTCTGAGGTCGGTGGTAGTCGTCTGCTATTTACTGCGATCGACGACGAAGGTTGGCTGTAGTCAATGATGGAGGTCAGCTATGGTCGACGTGGAGGTCGGCGGTGGTCGACGACGATTAGTGGTGATGTTGAGTTGCCCTTTCTCCTCAAGAACACATGGTTTCTCTCTAGACTTCCTCCCCCTCATGAGAAGAATAGAGCTCTATTTATAATGTTCTGGGTGCAATTAATGCAGGAATATGAATCATTTTGATTGGACGGTCCGAAGAGCTCCCCTCAATCATACAACGTTTAATAGACATTTGAGTGTCTTAATGATGTCAAAATTGAGTAATCTTGGGCTCGTTGGATTTTTCTTGTCGAATCGCTCGATTTGAGTAGAATCTTTCCATATTTGACAGCCTTTTGACTTTCCAAATGTATTCATAAATATTTTAATTGTGGTTTAATGACTTAATATGAGCTTGATTTGACTTGGATTATGCTAGTTTTCATATCATTAGGTCAGTTTCATTGAACATGTCAATTTGACTATAAAATTGCTGAAATCAAAACTATGAAAGACTTTTTATCAAAATTTAAATGTTTAGAGTTTAAAATATATCTCTTGTTGTGATTCGTGGTGAAAACTTGTTGGCCGTGTAGAGATACGGAACCGAGGACGGCGGACCATGAAAAGCACAAAAATACTCCGCCGGAAGAAACGGACCTCGCTGTTCGGAACCCCAAAGTCGTTGACGAGGCGCGGTACAGGCGCCAGTTATTGGATAAACTCGATGGCTAGGGCTGCCATTCTTAAACCTCCCAACTGCTCTTTCGAAAACTCGTCATTAGCTTGCGTTGTTGGAATCTCCGCGGCAAGCGGATGGCGGAGCGAGANTCAGGTAGAGATTAGAACCAGATTCGAGCTTGTTTCTTAAGAGTGGCTGGGAACACCTGACATAAAAGCACGTCGGAGGCACGTTGAATGTGCATGATGGCTCGATAATGATCAATATGTTCATAGGAGTCAGTTATCCCTTCATATGCGTCAATGTTCGACAGGTTGAAGCCTGTTGGGATAGGGTGTTGGAGGACCTCATTTACCAAGGGAGAGGATTCAAGGATGTTAGGATGTGTGTGAAAGCAATCTTTTTTCTTTAGGGGGAGCTCTTCTCAGACGAGGCGACGTAGTTCGTTGCGGATGACATCATCTGGAACGGTAACAAGACATGGTGGTGCTAGAGGAGTTGCATGAGATGGATGAATAGAATTTGCGGAGTCGAGGAGTTCAACATCACGTTATGGCAAGGAAATTGTTCCCTCTTGAGCTGGGGGGACGGTACGAGTTCCTCCGAGCAGTATATTTCTCATAGGTCGCAAATTTAGTGGTAAATGAGTTTTGGTCTCAGTGTGGACAGTGGTTGTTGGGTCCCTCGTAGAAATTGTATGATCTCCAGTTGAGACTCCTCCATTCTACATATTCGTCCTTACATAGAAGGACCCGAAACCCCCTCGTTAGTTGGATAATGTCTTCCAGGGCGGGAAGATGAAGAAACATGTTGCCATTGACTTCGTGACTGTTCCCTGGAACGATGGGAGTTAAAGCGAGCTACTCCGTTGTTCCGAATATTTTGTCTGTGGGCAATGTAGGAAATTGAGCAAGTACTTCAGTGGTGGGATTTGGAGTTTCCCACAGATGGTGACAAACTTATGCGTGCTAGAAAATTCACGGTGGTAGAGTGATAAATTATCGTATTGACATTGTACAAAAGTTCAACACACACATAAATGAAATAGAAAAAAGCGGTGATGACTTCATAAGTTTTTACGTGAAAAATCCGTTAAGAAAAAACCACGGGGCCTAACCCAGTTGAGAAAATCCACTATTGATTGATGATTACAGAAATCCCTTGTCCCACAGACATGAAGGAGTAACTATATTTTTCATATTACAATGTCGACTGACGACGTATAGTTGGTGGTGATTGATGACGGAAGGTAGAGGTTGTCGACAATCGGCGGTGGTCGACGACGGAGGTCGGTGCTCGTCTGAGGTCGGCGGTAGTTGTCGGCGATTTACTGCGATCGACGACGGAGGTCGGCGGTAGTCGATGAAGGAGGTCAGCTGTGGTCGACGCGGAGGTCGGCGATGTTCGACGACGATTGGTGGTGATGTTGAGCTGCCCTTTCTCCTCAAGACCTCATGCTCTCTGTAGACTTCCTCCCCCTCATGAGAGGGATGAAACTCTATTTATAATGTTCTAGGAGCAATTAATGCAGAAATATGAACCATTTTGATAGGACGGTCCGAAGAGCTTCCCTCAATTATACGACGTTTAATGGACATTTGAGTGTCTTAATGATGCCAAAATTGAGTGATCTTGGGCTCGTTAGATTTGTCTTGTCGAGCCGCTCGATTTGAGTGTAAACTTTCCATATTTGACAGCCATTTGACTTTCCAAATGTATTCATAAATATTCTAATTGTGGTTTAATGACTTGATCTGGGCTTGATTTGACTTGGTACACTAGTTTTCATATCATTAGATCTGTCTCATTGAACATGTCAATTTGACTATAAAATTGATGAAATTAGAGCTCTGAATGATTTTTTATCAAAATTTAAATTTTTCTAGTTTAAATATATCTCTTGGTGTGATTCCTAGAGATTCGTGAAAATTTATTGACTGTAGACATACAAAACCGAGGACGGTGGACCATCAAAGCACAAAAATACTCCGCCGGAAGAAACGGACCTCGCTCTTCGGAGAGGAATTATTGAGTGCGGACGGTCATAAAAAAAAAAAAAAAATAGGTGGGACTGAAATACACCCGGGTGTCCGATGGGTGTCCGATGGAATAATTTTTACTGTTCGGAACCCCAAAGTCGTTGACGGGGCGCGGTGCTGGCGCCAATTATTGGATAAACTCGATGGCTAGGGCTGCCATTCTTCAACCTCCCAACTGCTCTTTCGAAAACTCGTCATTAGCTTGCGTTGTTGGAGTCTCCGCGGCAAGCGGATGGCGGAGCGAGAGTGTCGGCGAGGAATTAGGAGGACATAAAGCTGGGAGGAGGATGGTGTTCCGGTGTGGAATGGAGGAAGACCGGAGCAAGAAGCCTGGTTTTCATTTGATTCCACCTGCAAAAATTGAGTTCATCTGAGATCCAGGGTAAGAATTTACCCGCATTGCTTGTTTTTTTAGCATTTTATTCTTTGTTTTATTTGTAGCGGAATGTAGTTTTTGTTTGCATGGATAAAAAAATCATGAGTTGGATAGCATGGGAGCTGGAGCGTGGCTTTGCATTGGTTTGGACGGATGGATCAACTCCGTAGAGCGGATTGATTAAATTTTAAATTGATTTGTGGTGTGCTTCTTCATTTGTTTAAGGCTTGATTGTATGCTCTGTTTTGGTTAGGGGAGCTTTTATAATCGCTGCATTTGCGTAGTTTGTTTGAGTAATACTGAATGGAGGCCACGCTGTGCTTGGAACTGGTTGCGGCAATGATTTATTGCATGCCACGTCATTGGGAATTTATTATTTTGTTTTAGATTGAGCGTATGGCTGTGTTTTACATGAGAATTTCAAGTCTGTGTTTTTTTTTTTAAATTTTGTATTTATTTTTCGCTGTAGTCTAGAAGGCAGTATATGTCTAAAATACAACACAAGCATGATATTCTCAGAAGAAAAAAATGTATAAAATTAATAAGTAAAATAAGCAAAAAACAAAAGATAACTTTATTCAATGAAAAATTCATTAACAAATATATAGAAAAAAAAAGGAAATTAACTGAAAAAAATTGAAATGATAATTTATAATAGCTACCCAAACCCAAATGCGAATAATATGATTAATATAAAGTTAAAAATATGAAAACTAAATCTAATGTTGAAATACTTGTTTCTGTGGCGACGGTCTTCCAAGTGATTGAATTGAACTTGCTATATAAAATTATCAACAGGTGTGTTTAACAAATTAAACTCTTGCAAATAATTACTATTTACTAAAACATAAATGACAGAGTATTAGAGTATGTGGCACGAACAATGAAGAAACTAAATGATTACTATATGCATCTATATACCATAGGAAAAAATATCGTTAGATCTACCATCTGACCTTGATGCTCATCTGATGTCAAATATAATATGCTATACCTTATGTTTTAGTAATGAATAAATTCCATTTAATGACAATCAAATTTCCATATTATAACACAATCATTTTCAATTCAACCCAATCTCACTACTATATGACCTAACAGTCACTTAATTATTCAAATTCATTTTAGTTTATATTTGTATATATAGTTTTATTAGACACTGTGAAACCAAAAAGGTGAATGCAAACCAAGAAAACCCGAAAATTCTTGTATAATTGTCATTCTTTGAGCTCGTCGGGTCGACTAGCCAACAATCAGCAGGTTTCTACCGACATTTACACCTCTACATACAAATATGTAGTTGCAAATTCTCCAACAACTATTATATAATAATATGACAAAAATATGATTATACATGAATGAAATCAATCAAAATTAGCATGAATAATGGTTTTAGGAAGTAATTACTGCAAAATTAAATCTAATATGTAAAAATTTGCACAATAACAAATCAAGAAAGACAGTCTTTTGCTGAACAATAGAAGATGTGTGCGTAACAATATAAATGATGTACAAATAAAAATAATAAACATCCTATAAAATAAGTATGAATCCAATACCAACAACAGGGGTAACACTCTCATTAATAAATACATATATCCTTTAATAAAAGACCGTTACTTGAGGGTGAAGGGTGCATATCTTTCTAATTAAATGAGATTCAAAGAATGACACTGACACAAAAGTTGGTTGCAAAAAAATGGGAGCAGAAGTTTTACGGTGCGGGATTTCGTGATGTGTGGAATCAAGATACCGCCTTCGCGAGACTAGCGTATCGCTTGGGTTTTTGCTCTGAAATTTATTGTGATTTTTATATTTTTTCTATTTTCTAATTTCTAATTAGTGGCATTTCTATTATGAAACTATTTATGTATGTATTTTGTCGTTTTTGAGACATTTGTTTTATTATCTATTTTTTACCTCGAGGAGCGTGTATCCTTTTTCTTTTGTAAGTGGTTTGTCTGTAGTTTGTTCATGAATAGGTGGCGAACCTCGTTATCATCCATACAAAATTGTTTCATTTTCTGTCCCATTAGTTTTAGTTGGGATAGCGTCCGAACGTCGCTACCCCTTCCAAACATCATCAAATGCCCATATTTTCATCCCCTTACCACTCCTCCACTACATCTTCACAAAATCTAATTTCTAACACAATCTAGGAGTTTTAGAACCATGTCAGTCGTCTAGTAGGTCCGACACTAAGATCCTAAACAAAATGTACCCATGATAATTGACAAATAAACAATATAAGAAATTAAAATTAACCGTTTATCTAAAATATTTATGATTTATCAGATCTAATTTATTTTATACTTAAGTAAAATAGTTAATATTCTTCTAAATGAATACTATTAATTATTGTGTGTTAGAAAATTTACAATGGTAGAGTGATAAATTAATGTCTAAATGTTGCACAAAGATTCAACACACACATAAGAACTGGAGAAATAACAAGAGAATGTACTAAGTTTTTTTACATGAAAGAACCGCTTGAAGAGATAAAAATCATGGGTCTAGTTTAGTAAAAGTAATATACTATAAGTGTGTTAAGTACAAAAATACACCATTTTCTCATAACTGAGAGAATAGGATTACAATTTTGCACCATTTACAACACTTATTCGTATGCAATGTATGAATCAGGAGTTCGAAAAGAATTACCCTATTTCGAATATGATAGTCTTAAGAAGAGGCAATCAAAAGTTATCGTCGAATTTTCAATACGAAATTATATGTTATTACTTTATTTCAGATATGATGTTAGCAAGTAGCGGTTGTGGATGTTAGAGATAAGAGCGACTAGTGAGAGCGACCAAGAGGCATTGACGATGGTGGTTGACGGTTATGGAGGCTGAAATTTATTGTTGGATCATCAATACATTGTTGCAAGTTATGCCCATATTCGTGATATGTTGTTAGCAAGTAGAGGTTGTCGACAGTGGTGAGGAGGGGCGGTCGTCGGTGGTTGACGAAAACCGATGGGTGATGGTTGACGGTGACAGGAGGCTGGAAGTTATTACTGGGTCTGTGGTCTGCAATAAGCTTTAAAATCCCTTCTCTTTTCCTATCCTCTTAAGTGAAGAGAGGAGTCTATTTTATAGCCACCATGGGAGAGATATTTTAGTACTTTGGCGAATAACTTTTCTAAACACCTGATCAGAAGGCCCATACAGATCCCCTTTATTATAGATTTTTTTTTAATGTTTTGAGGGCTTTAATGATCTTAAAATTAAACGAGTTTAAGCTTGTTGTATTCTTCTTATCGAGGCACTAGATTTGAATCTATACGTCAAGTTTGGAGTTCATTTGGCCTTTCAATTGACGATTTAAAACCCCCAAAAATACTTTAATTTTTTGATTTGAGCTTGATTGGATTAAGATCAGACCAATTTTGGTATCATCGAATTCGTCTTGTTGAAACGGTTAGTTTTACTATAACCTTGCTGAAATCATGACCTTGACTGATCTTGAATTTAAATATGGATACTTGCTTATAGATGTCTCGAGATTTGTGTCATAAAATAAAAATTTCTTGATGGCACATCAATAATAATAGTACATAACTAAATAAGTGCATCCACCTCGACGTTCCCTAGCTAAAATCTCTAACATATCGACACTAACATGCTATCAATAATCAAAATAGATATTGATTAAATTAAACTTAATTACTAGTTTAATATAATAATACAAGTAATAATTGTATTATATCTATATATATATTTTCAAATACATTTATAATGAGTGTATAGAAGAATGGAAATGTAAAAGAATCTTATATTTGTTAGTGGTCGGCGGCCGAAAGAGGAAGAAGAAAATGTGAAGAGAGGTTGACAACGGTTAATCTAGAGGAGGGAAGGATGACTCTCGATTGAAAGAGGGTTGAAAGTAGCAGCTGCCATTTATCAAGTGTATAGGGGGTGCTACTGCCATTTTTCAAGTGTATAGGGGGGGATAATTCAAGGAGGCTTTGGTAATTGCAGAAGGGAGGATTGTTGGCTGCAGAGGGGGGTATCATTGTTTGCAAACGGGAGTTCTGCAATATCTTATGCATGGTGGCCGATAAATAGATATGGGAGGTGATAAAGCTGTGTTATAGAAAAAGGAAAAATGATTTTGTTGTAATTTGCGTGAGCGAATCAGAAAGGCTGTGAGAAATAGGAAAGAGTATAGCACGATTCACGTGATCTGTGAGGCAAGGCCGTTAGGCTGGAGTTGGTTGCAGGCGATTTGCTGGCCGACTCTAATAATTAACTCCTTCATTCAGGCTAATTTTAGTTTTTTTTAATATGATATTTTATCAATAATATTTTTTTGTAAGATTTATTATGATTACATAACAAGATGAGGTTTTTGGCATCAGTCAGGATTAATTTAGGCCAGATGAAAAATTTCAAAATAAGGATGGTTTGGAGGATCTTATAGGATCATGACTCATTTTGTTTGGTTGACAGCAAAGGTAATCTATTACTCAGTCACTCCATTTGTTTGGAATAAAAGGGATTCTTGGAGTTGGGTTTTTAGTTTTAAGTCGTATTTAACAACTTAGAGCTGCTCGGATAAATTGTATTGACTAATTACTAGCCAAATTATTAATTATATGGCAAATGACTAACAATAAAGCAACAATTAGCACATGAATGCATGTTTGAAATTGCCCTATTAATTGTTTTTTTTTTGCACTCACAATACCATTTATTTCATGATTATTGTCTATAGTAATGGTTAATAATGTTCCTAATCAGTTGTCCGTAATCACTTAATTATATGTTCATCTATTCAATATTTTATTTAGTTTTAAATATTGATGTGATGATTTAGCCACTACTTTATTCCTGATAATCAAATTTCAATTCGTAATCAATTTAGTGTTGGTATTGCAACCAACACATGAATTAGTTGTCGATCTATGATTAGTTCACTATTTAAATCATGGTTGATTGTCAACTAACACATCTTTGATAATAAAATAAATAATTGATAGCAAATTAGGTTTCTATTTAATTGATTTGTAATGGACAAATGTGTGATGAATTTATGGAGGGTACTAGTTGAATCTCTAATTAGGATTAATCTGTTTGGTATTAGGCTACTACTTATTTCATGGTTAACAGTAAGGACAATATTGAATTGATCAAGTAATTTGTGTAATTGTTGGTTGGATGACCTGAGTTAATTTGTGCGTAATGAATGGCTAAATTCAGTTGAATTACTATTGGCTTTGTTTGTAAATTTCCTACTAATTCATGTTTAACTATGTGGTTACTTTTAAGTTATTTATCTAATTGATAATTATATTGTGGAGTCTTTAGTTAATGACTGGCTATAATTAGATATATGCCAATCAAACGGTTTACTAGTTGTATTTTAAACACTTACTATTTGCAAAATGTGATTCTGAAGTAATAAATAGTATATGATAACACTAATTAATTATTAAATGTTTAATTCCTAAATTAATTAGGTTTTTGTGCCTGTTAATTCGGCCATGATTTATATCAAATATGCTTTATTTGCTTAATTAATCATAAAACTAGTTATTAGCTAAGTAGAATGTGACTTGTGACCTATTATTTTAGTAATCAAGCTGCATTTTTAGTAATCAAAACTTAACTTTTTGTAGATATGGTTGTAAGGTTGTGGTGAGAAAATCAAGTTTTTAGAATGATATTGGATTCAACCCAAACCACAACGAGAAAAACAAATTTTATTACTGAATTGCGAACTATTACATGAAGACTCATTAAAAATTGAAAATAAATGACCACAACACCCAAACAGTTGAAAGACAATAATGTCACTATGGAATAAGAAAGAAAATAATGCAAGACACAAAGAAGACTCTCTTCTAGGGCGAGCGATAATTCTAATAGTGGAGGAAGGTTGTTGCGGTGGTGTCAAAAGGAGGCGACATCAAAGACAACAGATAGGAGGCTTGCTGGCTTGAAGCAGGATAACATGTTGGTGATTGGTGTCCGACAACTGGAAGTAGCAGGACAACTGTTGGATTGTGGCTGGAAGGCCCAGACGGTTGCTGGGAAGTCGGTTGAAGTTGAACAGCAACAAGGAAGGTGTCGACGTGGCTGGTGACAGCATGACAGATGTTCGAGGAGTCAAACAACAACAAGGAAGGTGTCGGCGTGGAAGGCGTCGAACAAAAACATAGAATGAAGATAGTAGTAGGGTCGAGTGGTTTGCGGCTGCTGGAAGCGGGGTTGTAGAAGGATAAATGTCCCATCGTGGTCGAACTACAGTCGGAGAACCACCCAGATTTTTGGAGGCTGTCACTACCTTGGACGAGTTACAACCAGAGCACATTCTCGTCGTCAGATACATCCCCCGGAAGGGAAGAATGTCTCAAAGGCAGCAATTCAAAAATCTACACTCATCAAAAGCCCTCCTCCCCAATCTTAGGCAAACAACATTGTCGGCGAGGAAAAGTGTGGGGTGTTTGGGGGAGGAGTTGCCTGTAAGAAGCTGTCGGTCACCGAAATAAAAATCCCGTCGCCCGCTTCGGAATGACGTTTTAATCTACATATAGATTCAAGTTTTAAAATCAAATATGAAAATCAAACTGACCCTATATTTTTCATAGTTTAAATGAAAGAGTGCTTTACCTCAAACCCTGTATTTATCCCGAGGGATAAACACAAGCCTTGAGGATGTCGCTTGATCAAATAAACTAAGATATATATGACGTCCGTTTGGTCTGCAAAATCATTTTATTTGACGACAAATTTCCCTACTTAATATGAAAAATTAAATAGGGTTTATTTTAAGCCGGGTTTGGAAAAACTTCCTATAAGGGCAAACCCCTACAGTTAATTACATCTCAGATAACCGTAGTCACCTAAGAATACTCTTGATAAAAATCAGGAAAAATTATCTTCAAGATTTCAAAAGAATAAAACTTTTCAACGAAATCGAACAAAGAAGTATGCAAAAGGGAATGGTTCAAACTTGAAACATTTATTACAGAATCCAAAGGAAGAAGAACCAGGGGATGCCACAGATCCAGAGAAGATCCTCGGTGACTTCCCATTCTACCCTACTGTTTGGCTTCAATTTCGAGGAAAAATATTCAATTGTTTTATCTTGCTAATTTTATTTAATTGAGGCTTAAATTCGTGTGAAACGCTCACACAAATTGCCTGGAAGTTGTGAGGATTTAGGTCGTAACGAACGACAACCTCAGAATCCTAAAATGAGTTAGGGCTTAGATCGTATAGCAGAGCTATACAAATGCCTAACGAAAAGATTGAGGATTTATGTTGCGCTGGGCGAACAACCTCGAAATCCTATGGATTGTTGTTTTAATTTCTAGGAAAAGAATGATTTAGTTGGGGAAGACATGTTCTGTTGTTGAAGATTGTCGTGCTGCCCACCGCACTAGTTCCAAGCTCCTTGTCGTAACGAGTTTAAGTTTTCTAGCATGTCCAGTTATTATGTCAAATCAAACGACCCTATGATAATAATCTTCTAAACATCCTATATAAAAAGAAAACATACTTAAGGCTATATAATATAAAATATGCAGTACAAGACAAACAGTAGGATGCATGTAGAACGGTAGCAGATAGAAACAAGAATATGCTGTACAGTCCAGTAGCAGGTAAAAATAGGAATATTATAACATGCTGTACAAGACAGTAGCAGGTAAAAACAAGAATAGTATAACATATTGTACAAGAAGAACAATGACATATAGAAACATGAATAGTATAACATGCTATACAGGACGGTAGCATATATAAACAAGGAAATGAAGTGCTATAAACGTAAAGCAAATCTGTATGTTCGTGAGATCCACTGTTTCTTAAATAGAGCAAGCTGGAATGCATTGCAAAAAACGAAGTCTAGAAGAAACGTCATCTAGGAAATCCGAAGAAGAGTGTTATAACGACTCATGACAGAAAACTCGAGAAAATTAACGAGAAAAGACTCAAGTAAAAATCCTAAAAAATCTTGGAGAAATCCCAAAAGAAAAAAAAACACGAGTGTCCTGTCCAAAAGCTTCGATAAAACAAAAAAAGTTCGGGTAAGGGGGACCGCAAGCACTCATGTGGGGCTAGATTCAGATGTATATATATACTCGAGGGTCCACGAAGGTTACTCGGTCACCCGAATGTATAGAACCCGCCACTCGTCTAGAAGTGTCTTGAACCTCACATAGAGGGCTATTTCTCAGTCTAAACAAGTATTCGTCAGGTGGACAATCAATTTTAAAATGTATTTTAAAATTTATATTTTTGACATGCACATAGGTCTCAAAAAAGAGATTATCGAATTTTATTTAATAGCAAAAAATATATTTTTATTTTTTTTTGAAATAAATTTTAACAATTTTTATTGTCCACAAGTCGATTACGCTGTCAGGCGTGAGATTGCCAACCACCTGGGGAGGTTCGAGCCAACTCCCGCTAAACTTATGTCGGTGAAGGATACCGTTATTCTATTGTTCATCAAATATATGGATCTTGATGTTATATGATATGACATCTTTCTGCTCTATCTTCAGTGTGCCTTTATCATCACCACCCTACGTCCCAAAACAAACTACTTGCGACATTGCTTGATGGTTTCACGTATAGCAAAATACTATACGTGAACACTTATGCGTCGGACATAACTATCGAAAACTGAACCAAGAAGTAAAGAAATAAAAGAACAAAAATGAGTGAGAGAGAGGAGGCACTGATCTATCTAAAACACCGAAAGGAGAATAGATCAGTTCTCAAAACTCCTATCGAAAAGACCTGGAAGAGTAGGGCCCAAGGTCTTTAACATAAATGACTACTTTGCGCTAATTTTTCAAACCCCAAAAACATAAGATTAATCAAATCAACCAAATGCTCTCCCAAATAAGGCTCGCAAATTCTCCAAACCCCAAGTTGATATCAAAATCTCCCAACTCCCAAATTAATCCATGGCCTCACACATCAAACAAACACAAAAATTTTCCAATGCACTGAGGTGTAAGACCCATGGCCTGTATCGGTAGAGAAAGGAAGACAACTACCAAGATCCTCGGCCTAAGTGAGGTAAGGCCAAGAAAATTCAAGGGTAAAAGCCAATATCAGCACCATCTAGCTCCAGACCCGAATAAACTCCCCACAGGTGACTCGCGGCCAAAGCAAAACATGGTCAATATAAAAGAGAGAAACCCACGGTTAGAACTTAAAAAAGGGAGGGACTCATGGCCATGACAAACAGGGCAGTCCAAACCAACTCCAAAGCATTGTAAGCAAGACTTACAACCAAGACCAAAGCCAAGACACGAGGCAAAGGGAAAGGGAAGGCTCACGGCCTAGGCTATGTCCAAGGTCCATGACTAAGGCAACTCAAATTCATTCCACGGGAACTCTGACATACGCAAGAGAGTGTAAAATACCATCAATCTCTTTGGAATGACACATTTGCTCTCCCCACGATCATCCAAGCAGTTTAAGCCCAAACAAGAGAAGCAAAAGCCAGGTCCTCATAAAGCACAATCAAAACTCACCATAAAGCCAAAACCAACTCCTTAAAGTTCTAATGAGAAGCTCAACTGTGTTAAGATAATACTTTTAACCAAAGCAAAAGCCAAGCTTCAATAAAACCAACACCCAAATTTTCCCAAAATAAGAAACCGAGTCACCAAAGCAAGAAAAAGGAAGAACCCCCAATAGGCAAGAACCGAGGTTCAACACAAAACTAAAGCCAAACTATGTTTTTTTACCAAATTCCAGACCAGTTAAAGGCCAAAACCGAGCCAATATAGGCCAAAACCCGAGCCAAGTGAGGGTCGAAAACCAAGCTTCAATTGAGACCTCCAATACTAAGGCATAATAAAAGTTAGAGCAATATTCTTATGCCTTTAAGACATCTCAAAATAGAACTACCACATGCTTTGAGTGAAAATGAATGAAAGCTTCATGATACATATACTAACATACTCATGAGAAGGGCCAAATTATTTAAAAACCATCCTCTTAATTACTTCCAATATAAGTATGCCTTGAGAGATAGGAAACATGCCATGACTTCAGCACTTTAGATAAGCAAAGTAAAAGAAAGGACTATGTTTTCGTTTGTTTTTCTCTCTTTTATTTTAGAAGGAGTCGCCAGCCTGTCGATCGTCGTATACTTCCCCTATTCGAATAAATCTCTCTTCTGAATCAGATCATTGATTCAAAGAGGAGAGGAACCGAATAAAAAGAGACATACGTCAATGCAACAAACATGAGAAAACACAAAACCTGGAGAGCCTACGTGCGGTAAACCTCGCGATGATAGGTTAAGAGTGTCCGTCTAAATATAATCGGGCGAAAGCACCTTAAACCGATATCCGCAAAAGAATACCTACGTACACGACCCATAACCAGAGATTCAGGTGTAGGTGTCTGTTCTGGGGTCAAGAGCACTCCCAAGGGGACGTATCCCACTTGGTTAATTACATCTTGGAGGTACCCAAGAATACTCTCGATAAAAGGAGTTTCGTTTGGGATTATCGTGAACTTGGGGCAATAGGTACTCAAAGGAAAGTTATTCCGCGTGGGAACAGTCCCAATGCTTCAAAGCTCGTGCTAAACCATCGGACAGAGAGTGAGTCTCTCACATCCTAAATGTGTAGCGACTCATCGACACACGGGGCCCACGGAATAACCTAAATCATCTTGATGAGGATATCCAAACATGTCAAAGCACGTCCGACCCATAAGGACAGAGGACAAGTCGTCGTATCCCAAATGGGCGACAGCTCATCGGCATCGGGCCGTCAAAATGATATCAACGAAGTCAATGAGCGACAAGGCTCAAAGAGGCTCAACAAAAAGAATGGTAGAGTGATCCTAAAAGGTAGATGTAACTGGGTCAGGGTACCACGGACCCGTCATCCACAGCTACTAGGACCCTAAGTCTATCTGGTCGTGAAGGTAGTCGACCCAACACGTCCTGAGATCCCCGGTCAGCGATCCGTGAATTGCGTCGCCCACGGGAACCTCGGTAGCCCTAAGGTCAAAGAAACGAAACTCTATCCTATGACTAAAAGCTGGAGCTTCAAGAGGTGGGACTTATACCTGTCAAAGTGACAAGGATGCCTCAGGAAGGAAAAGAAAATGGAGGTTCAGCTACAAAGCTGGAAACACTTCAAACAAAAGGACTTACAACCCGTCTGGGTCGAGGAGCCTTCTAACATCCTAGGCGCACTAAACAACCACCTATAAAGAGGTATGCTGGGCCAGTCAGGTTGAAGAAGCACGGAGACTCCTCCTCGGGACATGTAAATATGATGCAGTTATCTAGAGCGGTCCTTATGTATTGTGGAGACCCTATTAATATAAGCAGGAAAGTAAATGTGAAAGTTTTTAAATCCTAAATATTTTAATCCTAAATTTTAATTATCTTGAATATTTTATTTAGGATTTTGTAGAAAATTATAATTTTAGGGTCCTTAATGAGCCTAAATTATATCGTGAAATCCCAGATCACTGAAAGGAACAAGGAAAAACACATGCAAGTGCAAACATGCAATATGATGCAAAAAGCAAAAAAAAATAAGTTAAATCAAAATAATTAACAGGCCGGGGCCGCTGGGTCGGCAACATATCCCAGAAAAGAAAAAGGGCGGCCGGACTCTGCATATACACACTCGGTCCTAATTCTATACATCAATATAAAATGCAGAATTAAGATACGGGGCACGAGCATCTACTCCTGGTCCCCTCCACGTGGTTTCCGTGCTAAACGTCTTGGAACCCGTGCCCATATCTTATTTCTGCTACATGCTCTCCTAGACTCTAAAAAGTACAAAGGAAAATAAAAGACTCAATCCTGCATGAAAACAAGTTCAGCGGGAAAGCTCACATGCAAGTAACGTATTATGAGTCATGCCTTAAAAGCGGAGGAGCTAATAGCACCTGCAAGCAAAAATGATCAGAAATCATTATTTGCTCCCCCTATAGCAGTACCTGTGTGTGTGCAAATAAATAGGCATGACTCCCTGCAGAAGAACACGCCCTAACATACTACCACACATATGCAACATGCAGTCACATCACAAGCACAATGCAGAAGAAAGATACCTGACTAGGGCAACCAATCCAGCAGAGAACAATAGTCAGGCATAAAAGACTACCTAGCCCCTAAATCCTAGCCTAGCACACCATCTAACGAAAAGTGCATCAAGCCTAGTAGGTGTGGGGTAGGTCTGAGTATAATATGACTTTGACAGGGTCGTCATACCGGCCCCTTCCTAAAGATCCGAAGGATCTAAAGGGTGTCACGAAGAGAGGTGACACGAGTTAGATCTATTAGATCTTTAGCACAGTCATACTCGTGTCAATCCCGATGACTTAACTCGCATTGCTCACCGGGATCAACCCAGCAAGCAATGCTCGTTAAGGCATCGCGACCAACACGGGGTCACTCTCCTAATGAGCCTGACTCGCTATCCATGCAAACATGCAAATGCAAATGCAATCAGTCATGTGACAGAAGTGATGAGTGTACCGTGAGGCAGTGACTCAGAAAAATGTGGACATGCCGTGGAGGCAACGACCCGAATAAATGAGTATGCCGTGGTGGCAGTAACCCAAAGAGTAGGCGTGTCGTAGAGGCAGCGACCTGAAGGTGTGCCGTGGAGGCAGTGACCAAAAGGGATGGACGTGCTGTAGAGGCAGTGGCCCGAAGAAAGGTGTACCGAGGCGGCAGTGACCAAAAGGGATGGGCGTGCCGTGGAGGCAGTGGCCTGAAGAAAGGTGTACCGTAGTAGTAGTGACCAAAAGTGATGGGCATGTCGTGGCGACAGGGGCCCGAAAGATGTGTACCGAGGCGGCAGTGACCCGGAGACAATGGTGGTTCTCACTAGGGAGAATCACCCAAGTGCAAATGCAAACACATGTGGCGCGACCTGCAAGCAGGCAAGCATGTGATATAATGCAAAAGCAGACAAAAAATGCAGGTGATCGGTCGACCGGGCCGTGGTGGTCGGTCGAACCAAAGTGATACGCTCACCGAGCCGGAGCGGCCTATCGGAGCGAAGTGAAATGCTCGCCGGACCGGGGCGGCTGGTCGGAGCAAAGTGAGAGGCTCACCGGGCCGGGGCAGCCGGTTGGAGCTAAGTGAAATGCTCGTCAGGCCGGGGCGGCCGGTCGGAGTTAAGTAAGATGCTCGCTGACCCGGGGTGGCCAGTCGGAGCGAAGTGAAATGCAACATGCATCAAGCAAAAAATGCAATATATAACAAACCAACATGCAGATAGCAAACCGGGCTCGTGCTAACGACCTCACCTGGGAGACTTAAGGTTTAGACCTTTGGATGTGCGACACCGCCGCCTCTTGCTTTGGTGAGGAAATGTGGGAAATTTCTTCCCTGATCTCCGAGGGGGAAACTTTTCACGACGTCGCAAAATAGGATAGCTACAAAGCTTTTCCTATTTTTGCGAACTCCTCCAAACTTTGCAAAGCGAGCCAGCTACAAAGCTTCTCTCGCTTTGCCAAGTTCGACCTCCCAACTTCTCCAAGTAAAGCTGGGGAATCTAAAGCAAGGGGAGTGAGGGACTTCGACCCATCGGGGTTTGTGCTAAGGTTCGCAACAAGAGGGGAGACACTCGGCTGTACGGGGGGTATTTGGCCACGCACAGGAAGTCCTAACCTAAAGGCTGGCTCTAGGAAAACCAACGATCCATCACGCAGGCATCTCGTTGCGCCGACCCACGCCGGCGCAGACACCCCGTGTGGGTGATCGAACCCACACGCCTAGACTCCACTATCCCTAAGGCTGACTAGGAGGTAGAAAGTCTCACCACCGTGACGGTTGTAGACGCGTTTTCTTTGCTCACTCCATGCTCGCTGACGCCCAATCCATGCTCCAGTGTGTCTCGTAGGGCGTGCATAAGACAACAAAAAGATGGGGGATGCAATGAGGTATGCAAGGCACCAAAAAATAATTAATTTTGGCTATGAAAATATAACCAAAATGTACCTTCACGATGGAGGTTGCTCGACGACGGCAAAGGAGAGGAACCCAAGAGACAAAAGACGCCTGCACCTCCTCGAACAGTGACAACGTTCGCTGTCCAACGATGTCGAAGTGCTCCGACGAAGTATCCGGCCGTCGGGAAGGTAAGACAGCAATTGGAGTTAGCTCGCTGGCGGTGCACATCGGGAGCGAAGAAAACGTGGAGGAGAGCCCAAAATCTAACATCCTCCTCTTTGATTTTCTCCGGCGTAAATGTGACGCTGAGGAGGCAAAAAGCCGGCGAAGAGGAAGAGGAAGCCCGAGGTGGCCGACGAAGAGGAAGAATAAACCGGCGAGGGAGAGCTCAGACCGGCGGGATCTCAGCGCCGCTATTGGAGGAAGTTGACGGGGCGTCGCCGTCAAGAAAATAAAGCCACGAGGTGGCTGACCCCAAAGAAGGAAACTGTGCCGGGCTTCGCCGACGGCTGGAGGAGAGGCTGGCCGACATGGGAAGACTGCCGGCTAGTTCAACCGACGAGGATGGGAGCTCCGACGAGGCCTGTTCGCGAAACAGAGGGAGCATGCAACGTGCGTGCGAGAGAACTCCGCCGGTGACTGAAGCTGGAGCGCAAGTCGCCGGCGGCAGCGGCGTCGCCGGC
>JXCR01147173.1:26246-79584 GCA_002079205.1 Phalaenopsis hybrid cultivar
TATATATATATATATATATATATATATATATATATATATATATATATATATATATATATATATAAAAATAATAATAAGAATAATAATAATGTTATTATTATTATCGTTCGCATATTCTTTACTCGTACGTCCTCGTAGCAAAATTAGTGTCTCTTTTAGGAAAACTCGACGTTCCAGACGCGATCACGCATTCCGTTTTAATATCCGGGGTCTTTTCGGACAACTTTTTCGATTATCATGCCTAAAAAGATAATTTGCGCATTTTTAGTTCGCCCGCGAAGCCGTAGCGAAGCGGACATTCTTCGTAAGAGAAATCGACATTCCGGACACACTGGTGGGGTCCGTTTCAACATCCGTGGTCATTTAGACCACTTCGTCAGGTGATCGGGCCAATTCAAGCCAAAATTGCGCGCGGCGCGCCACGTAATATTTTTCGCTCTGATCGGAATCGTCCGACGTGCCAAATGCCGACCGGCCTTCGTATAAGTGAAAGCCAAAGCCTAGCAGAATGACTCTAGCTACGTGCCCCCTCAACACGTGCCAAAAGGTCCCGGGTGAGTGCCTCGAGCCATCAGATGCTGCGGGCGAACTGTAGATCATCTTAAGCCGTGCAAGTGGACACTCTACACTCGTGACATCAAAAATTGATGCCAACAGACTAATAGCATGCCAAATCTAACTTCTAGCATATATGCATATTTTTTTTTTCATCTTTCACATGCTTTAAGCGATAAACATTTCCAAATACAAGTATAATGGCAAATAGCGTGCTAAACCATACCCTGAAATCATCATCAGAGGCTCGGGAAGGTTAAAACCGAGAGCCAGTAAAGCACAGAGAAAGGGAGGGAGAAGAAAATACACACATTCAAGCTTTTAAATGTCATTCCCACATAACAAATGTATAAAGAATAAGTTAGAACATATTTAGGAATGAGACAAATAGTAATCTTCCTATTCTAGCATGCTAATGGGGCTCGACAGAGAACAGGGGCAAACACAAATAAAGCGCAGGGCCGAACACAGTCAACGCACAGGGGGAGAGGGAAGTACCTCCTTAAAGTAGAATCACAAAAGGAGTTGCAGAAAAGTATTCCCTAGCCAACACCTCTCTCCAGCACCAAGGAGAGTTCAAAAAAACTTAAGAGAGTAATAGAGAAAGATCTTCCCCTGGAAATGATTTTTGGCTCTCTTGAAGCTTCAGAGAGGAGCTCTGATATACGTTAAGGGAAGAAGAAGACGAATGATTGAAAAAAATCCCGCAGAGATCGAGCGCAGAGGCGCGCCATACCGTTTGCGGCTCTAGGAGCCAGCAAATGATGAGGAGGAATGGGCGACTGCGAGAGGAGCGCGAGAACCTTCGTTCCAACGGCTCGAGTTTGTGGGGTTATGCGAGGGACCACAAAGACCAGAGCAGAGACGCAAAAGGGACGGACACACGAGCGAGATTCGGAAACGGGAGAGGGGAAATGAAATTAGGGATTATGTTTATAAGTTTTATTTATAATAATAAAATATTATTTATTATTATAAATAATACTTAAACACATCTCCTTCTCCAGAAATGCCCTCATGACGAAACAAACGTCTCTCTTAAGCAAAATCGACGTTCCGGACGCGTCGGTGTAGTCCGTTTCGTCATCCGGAGTCGTCCGGGCAACCTTATCGTCGATCGGGTTAAAAACGCATCGCGGTCCAAATCCTATCAAGACTTCGACTCGAATTCGATTAAACATGACGACGAAGAGCGCTGCGGCGCCAAATCAACGAGTAGAGTCAATCCTAAGGCCGACAGTCCTATAAGAATGCTCCATGAGTTCTTTCGGAGTAGCCTTACCTGCTAAGCAATAGCGGTCAAGACTACTACATGGAACGTCAAGTCGAGCGAAGAAAAGTTAGAATTGCTAACGGGGAGGGCTCCTTCACTAGTTTTCTAGGAGTAGTCGACAGAAAGGTCCTACGGCTAGATCATAGGCTATTAAGGAGGGGAAAACTACACCTCGACCGAAAGCGAGATCAACAAACATCTATAAATAAGGGGAGAACAGGTAAACCAGGCAAGTAGGAGAATGTGCATTAAATAAAGAAGGGGGAGGGAAAAGGAAGGAATTTGAATTGAGGCTATTATAGGAAGTGATGGATTTTGGCAGGGAATCAAATAGAAATGGGAATTGAATCAGAAAGGGAACCATAGTTATTGTAGCAGCTACAGTAACACATTCGCGGTACTGTAGCTACTATAGTATCGCGGCCGGTAAACTCCTGCGACAATTTTCGGGGATTGTGGGGAAGCTTTTCGGGCAGAAAAATTTTGTTACGTTGGTTTGGGTAAGGGCAGATGCTAGGGAACCCTGTGATAGGACTAGGGTTGGGCTAGATATCAAATGATGTCGGAGTTAACCCAAACCACAATGAGAATAACAAATATTATTACTGAATTGCTAATGTTTACATGAAGACTCATAAAAAATCGAAAATAAATGACCACGACACCCAAATGGTCGAAAGATAATAACGACTGGTTGGGGGATTTTATTGATTGGGAGCGCCACAATAGATCTTGAAAGATTTCCCATCTAAATGATTAAACATGGCATTCAAAGAACAATGTACTATCCCAAGGATAAATACATTACCTTAGGACGAGCCCAGTCATTGGAATAAGGGAAATTTTTTTTGGGTTTATGGAACCAGATTTCTTCCCTTATCTTACGTGTATAAGATAAGATTTATTTTGATTTTAGGGTCTCGTTCCTACAAAGGCAAACCTTCATAGTTAATTATATCTTTTGAACCGTGCGCCCTAACAAAAACTGTTGAATTAACATGACAAGTCATGTTCTAGAGATCAGACTTTCATGATCGAAAAGTCTAAATTGGAAGAATTAAGTCCAAAGGATGGGACTTACAATCCGATGACAACACGTAATGGGAATGGTCCATAATATAGGGATTCGATCTCCAATAGAGGGAATCTATACTCAAAGTAATGTCCGAATATCCTTGGAAAAGTAGTGATAATGAATTCGAACCAAGCTTAATTTAAGTTGGATTTGAATCGAATTTGAATTGGATTTGAAGTGGATCTTGGAGGGAGTTTGAAGTCAAAAGATGAATGATGGATATAGGATTTCACTTACAGGGATAGTTGAGAACCCCAGACTAAGGATAGAGTCAGGTAGGAAAAGATTTCTAGATGAGAAATGAGACCGTGGACTCTATAAGGAATTCTATAGGCGTACTAACGTTCCCAATCAAGATGCCCATAATTTTCCGTCATCCTGGGAACATTGATATCCTTCGACTATGACCAACCTCATAACCAGGAATCCCCCTTATATGCTGGAGCATGAGGGATTCATAGTTTCGAAATAGTTTGAAATACCTTCGTCAGTAACCATGCGTTACTTCATTATAAGATATTCCCTTTTATTTCAGGGGGTAGGTTTCTTATTTTGCATGTCCTAGTCCTTAGTATTAGCTAGGTACCTAAACTAATTTAGGCTTCTATACTCAGCGTAACCTGGGGTAGATGTGTGGTCCTCGGTTTGATTTATAAATTTGCTAGCCTAAAGTTCATGTCTGAGCTGCCCTAGCTTCAATTCTCATTTTTTATCTTGGTGTGTTTTAAATGTTCGTTTAAAGTTTGGTATTTGCATTAATGTTTTGTTTGATTCCTAAGTTTTGTCAGTCATATTGAGAAATCATAGGTTTTCTAAGTATTGAGTTTTTTTATTTGAATTTTAATGTTTGCGGAGAAAACGGAGTTCTCGTCTTTGTTTTTGTTTTATATATATATATATATTGTTTTTAAACATTAAATAACATATAAAACTTGAAATAATACTTAAAGAAACACAAGATAACACGTGGAACATGTATTTTTAGCCTTGGATTAGAATTGTGTTAAGGTTAGACTGAGGTGAGTTAATTTTCCAGCTTAGGTTAGCTCAAAATTGAGCTAAAGTATGCTATTAGTTAATTTGGGTCTGGTTTGGGCCTAGGCTTCCTCGGATTAAGTTGGATTTGATTTGATTGACCCGAGTTAAGCTGGACTAACTTGGATTGAGTTGGGTCGAGCTGAGTTTGACTTGGATCGAGCCAGGTTGACCTGAGTTGGGTTTGGTTTGACCCAAATTAAGCTGGGTTGGCTCGGGTTGGGTTTGGTTTGGCCCGGGTTAAGCTAGATTGACCCGGGTTGGCTTAGGTTTGATTTGGGTTTGACTTGGGTTAGCTTATGTATGATTTAAGATTGAACCGTGATTAGGGCTGTCAAAAAAGCTCGTTGTTTGCGAACAGCTCGTGTTCGGCTCGTTCATTAAGTAAACGAGCCGAACACGAATAAATTTTTAAAGCTTGAATTATAAACGAGCCGAACACGAACAACACCTTGTTCGCTCGTGTTTGGCTCGTTTTAACTCGAAATAAAAAAATTATATAACTATTTATATAAAAATATATTACATAAATTATTTATATAATAATATATTATATATATTTATGTTTAAGTTTAAATCATAACACCCTATGTGACAATGTGGTTAGTATATTCTTTTGTATATATTTGATCCAGATTCGAATCCCACACTTTACATCTATTTTTCTTAATTTAAGTTTAACCAGCCAATTTCAAGCCGAACACGAGCCGGACACTAGCACGAATATTTTAATCGAGCCAAACGCGAATACACTGTCACGAGCCAATTTCGAACACGAGCCGATTTCGAACGAGCCGAAAACGAGCCAAGCCTGAGCTCGCTCAAGCTTGGCTCGTTTACAACCCTACCCATGATAAGATGGGTTGGCCCGAGTTAGCTTAAATTGAGTTTGCGTTTGATCCGGGTTAAGCTAGGTTGACCCGGGTTAGCTTAGATTGATTTTAGGTTTGGCCTGTGTTAAGCTGGGTTGACCAAAGTTAGCATAGATTTAAATTTAGTTTGACTCGGGTTAAGCGGGGTTGTCCCGAGTTGGCTTAGATTTGGCTTGTGTTTGACTCAGGTTAAGCTTGGTTGGCTCAGATTTGCTTAGATTAAGTTTGGGTTTAACTCGGGTTAAGCTGGTTTGACCCAGATCAACTTAGATTTGAATTGGGTTAGGTTTGGGTTGGTTCAAACCTGGGTTATGTTAGGTTTGGGTCAGACCTGAGTTAGGTTAAGTTTGGGTAGGTCTAGGGTTTATGTTAGGGTTTGGGTAAGGTTTGGTTTGGCTTAGGTCTGGTTTAGGTTAGGTTTGGTCAAGTCTAGGGTTTGGGCTAGACCAAGTGATTTTGGGTTAGGCTAGGTTCGGTTCGACTCGAGTCGAGCCCAAACCCAAGCCTAATCCAAGGCTTTTGAGTTGACCTAACCTAATTTAACTTGAGATAATAAATTCTTAAATTAATGGAGAGAGAAGAGAAACTCACGAGGAGGAAGCTAACCGGAGGGGAGGAGGCTCATCGGAGAAGACTTCTTCCTTCTTCTTCTTGCTCTGTTAGGGCGCAGTGAGTAGTGAACGTCACCAAACAGTGCTCGGAGGCCCCCTTTTATAGGTGTGAAAGTCAGTGGCAGGGCCCTCCAGAGTCGTCCAATGAGGCGGAGCCCACAACGGAGACCAGCCCAGTAGTTAGTGAACCACGGTTCACCACCGAAGAAAGGGTGCGACGATTCGAGGCCAAGCCATAGATCGCTGACTGGGCTTGCTTGGGCGTGATCACGCCCAGGTTTGGCCTGACCACCTTGTGGAACTTTCGGGCGTGGTCACGCTTAGGCTAGGTGTGACCACACCGAGGAATTTTCGAGTGTGGTCATGCCTGCCAGGCCAAAAAAGTGCAATTTGTTGTTTAGCCAATTTTGTTACCCCGGCCTAAGGGGTGATGTCCGTACAAGTTCTATGCGACAAAAAATGAGGTCAACAACGACACTGCGAAATTAAAAAAAAATGTAAACAAAAGGTTGACTTTCTCTAGGACGAGCGACAAGTCCAACAGGGGGGAAGGTGCCTGCGGTGGTGCGGGAAGGTGGCTTGCAAGAAAGACAACAGATAGGAAACCTACTGGCTAGTGGCTGGAATTAGGATAACATGTAGGCAGCTGGTGTTCGACGACTGGAAGCAGCAAGACAACTGTTGGACAAGGCTGGAAGGCATAAGAGGCTATTGGGAAGGCGGTTGAAGATCTGGATGGCAACATGTCAGCTGTGGGAAGCGTTGAAGAACAACAAGGAAGGTATCAGAGTGGTTGGCGTCAGCGGGGCAGCTGTTGGAGGTGTTGAACAACATTAAGGAAGGTGTCGGCATGGTTGACGACAACAGAACAACTGTAGGAAGCATAGAGCAACAGTAGGAAAAGAAGATGACAGCAAGGTCGAGTGGTTTGCAGTTGCTGGAAGCAGGGCAAGTGGGGTTGTGGAAGGATAATTGTCTCGTCGGGGTTGAGCTATAGCCAGAGCACCTCCTGGATCATTGGAGACGGTCACCACCTCGGACGAGTTACAATCAGAACACCTTCTTACCGTCAGATACAGCCCCCAGAGGGGAAGAATGTCTTATAGGCAGCAACTCAAAAATCTACACTCATCAAAAACTCTCTTCCCTAATCCTAGGCAAGCAACATCATTAAATAAGGGAGAAATATATAGACTAACCAAGTAATAGAATAGACAATAAATAAAGGTGGGGGGGGGGCATAGGAAGGGATGGATTTAGGCGGAGAATCAAATAAAAAAAGGAAATTGAATCTGAAAGGGACCCCGACTATTGTAGCAGCTACAAAAACACATCCGTGGTAATGTAGCTATTACAGTACCGCGGTCGATATGCTCCCACATCATAGAAAGTTGTGGTGAGAATTTTAAATAATTTTTTTTAAAAGTCAAACAATTTTTCTTACAACCACCAAACTCTAATAAATCTAGTTGTAAAAAGTAGCTTCCCACAAAAAAATTTCTAAAAAGCAACATAAATGAGTTCTCCAAATGAAACCGTGGTGGTGGACCGGTGGTGTGTAACAAAACACAGATAAAAATCTTTCTCAAGCAAACTGACACCGTTCTAGGGTTCCTAGAATGTGTATGTAATACAAAATTGCATTAAGGATTTTGTAGGATTGATACTTAGTGTGGAGATGGACGGCGGCTGATAATTGGCGCAAACAATGACGAGACAACGAATAGATAAAGTTACAGTAACCAGCAGTTGGGAGCACATTTGATTGCTGTCCGGCGGAAAACAACGAGCAAATGGCTAATCGGCGTGGTAAGGATGTTTAGAGGGATCCATCATTTATTCCTGGGCAAGCTATATACACACTATTTGCGAAGGAAAGATGCTACAACACTTCGTAGAGCAAGAAAACTTGAGGATAACTTTCAAAATACCTAAAAACCAAGCTGCAATTCCGAACAGCCTACCATATATATAAGTGTCCTTGTAGGAATTAGCCTATTTAGAGAATAGAAATATAAGAAATAACCAGAAAGGAAGGAAGCCAAGTGGGAATAAACGAAATAAAAATAAAAAACAGAAGAAAACAGAGGCATAGGATACTAGCCTTATATCTTTACTTATAATGGTGAATTGAATTCTTCTTTCTTTTGCGACACACTTATTTGCTCTATGAACATTTCTATCTGTACATTTCTGTTCATCATGAAATTATACAGCTTCACAAATACTCTTGAGACCTGCTTCTGCATTTGTAAAATATTGTCTTCAAAGGTCTTCTTACTCTTATTTAAGTAGTTCATTCAAATAATTGTTTGTTTTTGTACATTAAAAATCGATTGTTAAAATATTTTTCCAGTCATCTGAGGATTTAACTTGTTGATAGACAGTTTCATCTCTGACTCTATATGCATTTTCAAAGAAGTTAGCTTGAGGTTGCTGGGTTCAACCTGCTAAGGCAGTAGTTTGCTTGTGCTTTGATTATTTATTACAATTGTCCCTCTAATACATCCATAATTTTTTTATTTTATAGGTTTTTTATTTGTTATTTTTTTTTAGTTCTCTCACTCCATGGATTATTTCTTACAATTGTCCCTTCAAGCAATTGTGACTGTCATTTATTGTAGAATGGGCATAATACTTGTGTTTTGCATTTGCTCTTTTTAATAAATTTGTTAAAACCTTTCAGTGAACGGGTACAATTGGCTGCTTGGAAGTTTGCGTACAACATGAAATTGGCTAATTTGGTTGTAAGCTTTTGACTTCACGGGGGAATTGCATTTGATGTATTGTTTATAGGGGATCATTCTTATTATTCTAAACCTTTATTCTCTGTTCTATATGAATCTTGCATACTTATTGTGCCCGTCCAATTGTAAGGACTTGTAAAATCATTGCTTAGAATTATTGCGTTTATTATTGGGCAGTTTAGGAATGCACATGAACCTGCACATGTTGAATGTCTTTTTAATATTGATCGTATTTTTCAGTTCTGGCTCGTGGAAAATTTCTACTTTCTAGTGGTATGCATAAAGTTTTTTTAAGTTGGTTTTCATTTTTGTTGCAAAACTTTTGGTGATTTTGATAGTTTTTGGGATTGTTTAAGATCATTGTTAACTTTTATTTTCTTCTGCGGTTTGGAATGGGTGTAGCTCCACTATCTTAGGCGCTTGTGGATGAAATGGTGATCTCATCAACTTCGATGTGTGGTAGGGCTGCGGCGGTAAGTGCAAGGTTGGTGGTTGGCTGGTGGTGGGTGCGGCGTTGGTCGGTATTGTGCACGAGATTGGGTGTATGGAAGTATTGATGAAAAGGATTCTAAATTTTTTTGGGTATTTATGAAAACAATGGATTTGTTAAAGCAAAAGGTTACGAAATACTAATCAAACATATCATGTCCTACTTAAAAATAGAAACAGAAAATGATGTCAAATCAATCTTTAGTGACCGGTTTCAGATATTTCGATTTAGGAAAGCAAAAAAGTTATCCAGGAAAATATTTTGACAAAAAATAAAATTCAAAGCAATTCTTAATATATAACTTAATTTTAATTGATTATAACATGCTGATATTGTGTCTTAAAAATCCAACATGCTTACTACTGTAACCAAAGTGCTCATAACTCCCGGACATTGGTAATTATCATTTCTTTCCATTTCTGATTGTATTTTGAAATATACCTATTAGTAATTTATTTCTAATTCTGATTGTATTATTTGTTTAGAAATTTCCACACTTCAGTTTCAAGTTCATGGTTCTATGTTTTGTATTTGAATGATGAAAATGACATTGATACAACGTAGTTGATGTTTTGATTATAAGCATGAAACGTGTTTTTACAATCAACAAAATTTTTGTAGTAAATACATAACTATTTAATTTACTCTTTAATTTTTTAAATATTTTTTTTAATGTGATGAATAAATTTGTATAAATTAATCATATACTAATCGATCAAAAATGGTTTAGATAGCAATTTTATCCATTATATTTCTAGTTTTGAAGATTTGTTCTTTTCAAAGGCTGCTTAAAATGCTAACCTTGATAATGTAAATTAGCTTCCTTGCACACTGTTATGCAGGGTTATAGTATGAGCATGCTATAAAATTTGTTCTATTTAAAGCAGGAGTCACGAGTCTGAAACCTATTAAAATGTGGTTTTTCATTTGGCAGGTTTTTGAAATGGATCGTTTCAGCTGGTTTTTAGAATCATTGTATATAGTTGCATAGAAAAATCTCAGCATGTTATTGTTTCTTGTCTCTTTCTTTAGTTCTTCAGACCTAAATGATTTTTTTTTGTAAAGTATAGTGAATTTGGATTTTGAACTTTGTTGGTTTTGTTGACAAGCGGTTGTTTTGTTTCGTTGTTTGTTTCTTCATAAAAATGTACTGAAATTTTCTCTTCATCCGTATGGAAAGTTAAATAAATCTGAAATAGCTCTGCAGTGTTTTCTTCGTTTTCATGATTTGTATGTTAAATGACTCCTGTTTCATGGCTTTTTTCAGCTCAATTTGGGGAGAAGCTGTCAGAATGCGAATATATGAAGACTCGAATGCTTTTATTCGTAATGCCAAAAGTAATCTTAGGCACGTTGTCAATGATGCTTCTAAACCATTGGAAACTTCAATATCTAATGAAGCTTCAGGAGACCACCCTGACCCTAAGGCTTATGTTAGAACCATGGAGTCAGAATATGAAAGAAATGAAGGCGGTGCGACCTCTATGGTCTGCATCACTCAGGATTCAAATGTTTCAAAGGATCCTGAAGTACCTCATATAGAAAATATTCATTTGGATGCTGATGCAACACAGATACAGTTGACTTCAAAAGCTGTGAATATTGCTAGGTCCAAGTACACTGTTCCTCGACCCTTTAATCTTGCAGCCGGCAAGTGTGCTTCAGGTGCCTGCAAATTTACTGCTGCCACTATATCTAATAATGAAAAAAGACATACAATTATGAACAGCATTGGGTTGCCAAACCTGGTAAAGAAGAATCAGGTTTGTATATTTGTGATTTCAAATGAGTTTTTATTTTTATTTTTCCTTTTTTTAACTTCATTTTTTATTCTGTATTATGAACTTTGGTCGACTTTAGGGTAGGACCGTAATGGAAGTTTTCTTCCAATAATAATTTGTGCTATTTAATATTTTTGTATTGTGAAATCGGGACATTTTTAAATATGAATCCCTTTTCCTTGTTTGTGCCAAATTTCTAACCATTTGGATCTGTGTTTGAAAGTCACAAGAAGGACACATGATGAGAAAAGTATTAAAATGGTCTCATGACTCTTTGTGGGTGGTCATGTCAGTCGAAGGGTTTATAAAAGTGTCATTTTAGCCCCTATATTCTTTTAATTGGGCTAAAATAATTCTCCATTGGGACTGTTTCAGTCTATATTAGATTATGGAGACTAAATTAACATTTTTATAGATATTAGGACTAAAATGACCTCATGTAAAATTGTAAATAGGCAAGGAATTATTTTGACATTTTACTGGATACGTAATGAAGCAGGTTAGAGAAAAAACGACTGTTATGAAACTGGTTAGAGAAAAAGTAACAAATAGTCCTCTGATTATTTGTATGTGATCAATTTGGTCTTACAGTTTCACTTTTCTCAAATTTAGTTCATTTACTATATAGAATCGATCTCCAATGGTCTTTTCATTGACAGAAAGTGATTGGTAAATTGTTGTACAAGGTGTGGGTGAAGGATTTTTTAGGTAAAATATAATATATAATTATTCTTTTCTAATTACCATTTACAAGAGAAGTTATTTAACATTTTACGAAAACTGAGCATGCCATGGAATAGAGCAGTCGAAGCAGCGAGCATAGTGGAAGAAAATTGAAATCAGGGGAGTGGCTTAGAGGAACAGGAGAAAGAAAAAAATGCACAAATACTCTTGAATTACTAAAAAATACTCAAATTTAACATTAGACATCACTTTTTCTTACACTTTTTGTTAATTTGCCAGGGATTATTTTGAATCAATTTTGCTGATTTGAGGGACTTTAGTTGAGATATGTGATATTCTAAGACTATATTGATCACATATGTATAGTCGGATGTTGCAGGCGCTAAGGCAGTGCCTGATTGTGGGCACTTCAAACCCGCGGGGCAGAAGGATCACAAACTCATGCGATCCAGGGGGGACTTTCGCATCGGTTCTTTCTGGGAAGTTTTTTCTGGATTTCTAGGTTTTTCCACCCCTTTGCTTTGTGTAGAAGCTTCCTTCGTCCTAGTGGAGCCTATAAATTGTCGTTACATGTGTGTGGAGAGTCAGTTCTATTGGAGTTGTCTTCTGATCTCCTGTGCTGAGTCTTTTGCCCTTTTGTGGGTTGTATCTGAGGAGGTGATGGTGCTCCGACTGTATCCTCTCCGAGGTGGTAATTGTATCCTCCCTTTTTACCTTCCCCAAACTCTCTCCTCTCCACTCCCTAGCCGCCGAACTCTTCCGTCTTCACCCAGCCATTCCCCCTTCTTGCAGGTTATTACTGTTGTCCCGTCTATCTAACTCCTTTCAAGCTTCTCCCAATTACCCCATTATCGCTGTCGACCACCTACAACCCTTTCATACTTGTTGTCCTACAATTTTGCATCTTTTTTCTACCACCCGCCTTTTGTGACTGATGTCATCCCTTCCATCTCGATCTCTCTAGTCGACCTCCACCACCTATTGGGATACATTAGCAGTGTTTGTCGGTGTCGTTTTATGTTTTGTCATTATTTCCATTCGAGTCGTGTTGTAACCCTACTTTAATATTAATGAATGTTTGTATTTGTGTTTTCCACAGTTTTTCCTACTAGTTCTGATATCATTTGGTATCAGAGCCAGATTTCGATCCCGGGACTTATGGGTTATGGGCCCACCACTCTTCCCGACGCTAATGTGGGCGCTTCGAGCCGACGAGATAGAAACCTCGCAAAGCTTCGTGGGTCACGACAATGGGAGATCCTGTGCGAGAGCAAGGTAGAAGGATTGGGAACTCACACGATCCAGAGGGGATAGTTTCACATCGGTTCTTTCTGTGAAGAGTTTTCTGGATTCCTCGTCTTTTCTTCCCCTTTCCATTGTGTAGAAGCTTCCTCCATCGTGGCCTAGCTTACAAATTGTCGTCCCATTTGTGTGGAGAGTCAGCTCTACTGTAATTGTCTTTTGATCTTCTATGTGGAGTTTTTTCCCCCTTTTGTGCGCTGTATCTGACTATATCCTCTCCGAAGTGGTGATTGTATCCTCCCTTTCCTCCTTCCCCAAACCCTCTCATCTCCACTCCTCTGCCGCCGAACTCTCCCTCTGTCACCCCGACTCCCAGCCATTCCCCCTTCCTACATATTATTGTTTTTGTCTCGTCTACCTAACTTCTTTCAAGCTCCTTCCAACTACCCCAGCACCACTGGCGAACACCTACAACCCTTTCCTACTTGCTGTCTCTACAGTTCTGTACCTTCTCTTCGCTACCACCTGCCTTCTATGACTGCCGTCATCACTCCCAATCATCTCAATCCTTTTAGACGACCTTTACTACCCATTGGGATACATTAGGAGTGTTTGCTGGTGTTTTTTTATGTTTTGTGTTGTTATTTCTGTTTGAGTCATGTTGTAGCCCTACTTTAATATTAATGAAAGTTTGTGTTTTCCGTTGTTTTTCCTATTAGTTCCAATATCATTTGATATCAGAGCTAGTTCAACTTTAGTCCTATCTTAAGGTTTTCTAGCATCAGCCCCACACAAACCACCTTCACCGAAATTTTCCTTCCGATTTCCAACACTAGCCATGCCTCCACGAAGAGGTACACCAGATTTGACCCGGGAAGAGATTCGACTGGAAGTTCGTCGTCTACGACGGACACTAACAGAGTTGGATGACAAAAACCAAGAAGAGATTGCCTTCGTCTGTGATCGAGAGAGTCAAAGTGAAAATAAGGATGATGGGATGAATTCGTTCTACAGGGAAGATCATAGTGACGAGGAATATCAGCCACGTCATTTTGGTATCCAATATCAAAAGAGACTGAGGGAAGAAGCTCTTTTTGAAGATCTACTGGACTTTGACATCAATATGAACCTCCCAAAATTGAAGGAGGTATGGATCCTGATGAATTTACCGACTGACTACAATCAGTTGAACGAATTTTCCAATATAAAGATGTACCGGAAGACAAACGGGTCAAACTAGCTGCTGTTAAACTAAAAAAAAGAGCACTTTCCTTTGGTGGGAAAAGGTGTAGATGTAGAGGAAGAGAGACGATGCTGAAAAGATCATTAGGTGGGAGAGGATGAAGAAGGTAATGCAGAAACAGTACCTCCGACCCCACTATCGCCAGAATATGTTTCTAAAACTCCATAACTTGCTACAGAGGGATCTTTCAGTTGAGGAGTTCACAACCCAATTCAATCACTTGCAGATGAAATGCGAGCTGATGGAGCCAGAGGAACATACGATAGTCGGATATCTTGGGGTTCTAAAACCCGCCATCAACAATATGATACAATTGGAGCCATACTAAATCCTAAGAAATATCCAAATATTAGCCTTGAAGGTAGAAAGATAACACAAGCAGAGTTGATAACTGTCATTTTTCAAGCTGCAACCTTGAGGCAGGCTGTCACCTACAATCACCACGATCGACAGGGATATCTCGGAAGACACATGCAAGCACGAACAAAAGAATGATAGTACAGACCAAAGCAGGAAGAAACAGGAGAAGGGTAACTCCTCCAACATGGTACCGGCCAGAAAGTGTTACCGATGCCACGACTATGGCCACATTGCCCTAGTTGTCCCACGAGCAGGATAGTCACACTCACAGATCAAGACGTCGTGGAATGAATAACGAGAAGAAAGCTGAAGAAAACGTGAGGTGTATCAACTCCAATTAGTCAAGGAAAAGCGCTCGTGATTCGACAAATCCTGCAAACCGAGAACACGAGGGGTTCGCCACAACATATTCTGCACCTATTGCACAATGAACAAAAAGATAAACAGTCTTATCATTGACAGCGGAAGCGACAAGAATATGACTTCAACACAGATGGTAGAGAAATTAGGACTCGCAACTCAGAGATATTCTCAACCATATTCATTGACGTGGTTAAAGAAGGAGAATCGGGTCAACATCATCCGAAGATGCTTGGTAGAATTTTCGATCGGAGGTGAGCTGTAAGACCAGGTGTGTTGTAATGTGGTCCCTATGGATGTCTATCACCTTTTGTTGGGACGATTGTGACAGTTTGACCGAAGGACTCAATATGACATAGAAACACATATTTTTTCACTAAGGACGGGAAGCACATCACTCTCCTTCCTTTGACGGAGCCCGTGGTAACAAGATTCCTTATCAACAAAACGACGTTAGTGGGACTTGTTTTAGTAATTACACCAGACGAGAAGACCGGGACACTTGCCCCCATAAATGACAAATATGACCGAGACTATATCAGGTTGACGCTGAACCAGTAGCACCACCGCTGTGCGGGAAGGGACCGATCACTGTCATTACACGCTCGATCAAATCGATCATAGGTTACTTTGAGAAAATTCACCTGTATAGGTGTAGTGCACAACCTCATAAGGACAGCTCTATGCGGACTTTTACTCGCAAGTTAGGGAAGACCCTCAGATACATCGGGAAATAGTGCAGCTGTCAGTGGGATCCAGGGGTGGGTGATAACAAAAATGAAGCTTCAACCAATGAATTCAAAGCTCCCCTCAAACCGAGGAGACTGATGCAGGCGCTAGGGCAGCACCTGATTGTGGGCACTTCACACCCGCAGGATAGAAGCCTTGCGAAGCTCTGTGGGAGCTGGAATCGCGAAAGGCGAAGAACTCGCGTGAGAGCTGGGGAGAAGAATCGTGAACTCACGCGATCTACAGGGGACTGTTTCACACTGGTTATTTCTAGGAAGAGTTTTCCTCTTGTTTTTTCCACCTCTTTCCTTTGCGCAGATCCTTCCTCCATCCTGGGGGAGCCTATAAATTACCATCCCATTTGTGTGGAGAGTAAGTTATAGTGGAGTTGCCCTCTGATCTCCTATGTGGAGTATCTTTCCTCTTTGTGGGCTGTTTCATAGGAGGTGGGGGTGCTTTGGCTGTATCCTCTCTGAGGTGGTGATTGTATTTTCCCTTTCTACCTTCCCCAAACCTCTCATCTCCACTCCTCGACTGCCGAACTCTCCCTCTGTCACCCCGACACCCAGTCATTCCCCATTCCTGCAGATTATTACTGTTATCCCATCTATCCAACTCCTTTCAAGCTTCCTCCCAACTACCCCACTACCTTTGCCGATCACCTACAACCCTTTCCTGCTTGCTGTCCCTACAGTTCCGCACCTTTCTTTCGCTACCACCCGCCTTCTGTGACTACCATCAGCCCTCCCAATCATCTCGTTCTCTCTAGCCGACTTCCACCACCCATTAGATACATTAGGAGTGTTTGCTGGTGTCGTTTTGTGTTTTGTATTGTTATTTCCGTGCGAGTCATGTTGTAAGCCTGCTTTAATATTAATGAAAGTTTGTGTTTGTGCTTTCCACTATTTTTCTTACTAGTTTTGGTATAATGGGAGGACAATTTTGGGCTTTTTCTCCAATCGAAATATGGTGCTTCTACGGTTCTACCCCACTGAGTTTTAATGTTGTATGCAAAAGAAGTGCATTTTCTATTGGATTTATTTTACTATTTTCTTATATAATGCTGCTTTAATGAAAATACGCTACTGGTTCATATTTGTCACTTCGTTGCTCCAATGTAGGCTAGCTTACATCTTGAATCAAGGAAACCTCTTCAACCTCAGAATAGAAAACGCATTGTTGAAGAGGATGTCTGCTCTGTCATTTCTTTGTATCCTTTGTTTAGAACTGCTATAACAGTTTTATTCTTTTGTTGTTTCTAATTTATTGTCAAATAATGCCATTATTGTGTCCTGAACAATAGCATAGAAGTGCAGCTTCTGTGAAGACTTTTAAAAGTAGGAGCACTGTTGCATGCTCTCCCACTTTCAGAGTCAGTGAGCGTGCTGAGAAATGGAAAGAGGTAGCTTATTGTTTATTGTTTTGTGTATATGAATTTTTACAGTCTCTAAGAAATGCTGAACTCGTTTCTTCTTTTTATTATTTTAGTTTTATTCCAAGTTAGAAAAGAAACAACAAGCTGCTGAAGCTGAGAGGATTCAGTATGAAGCCAGAAAAAAGGTTTATTGTTTCTTTACCGATAGATCGATTGAACAGTGCAATTTGCAATAATCTACGTTATGGTTTTATCTGTTTCAGTTTTTGTAAGTTGCTAACCATATTTTCATGCTTAATATTTTTTTTTTACATCCTGGTATTGAGAGGAACCTCAAACTTACCATCTGGAATGGAAAAACTAAAATTTTCTATCAAAACTGTGATGCTTTTTATTATTTTTGAAGTGAGAAATGCTATATTTAGATCCTTACTGGATGTGGATCATATCCTAAGAGTATTTAATATTTCTTGTTGCACGTCCATTGCTAGACTTCGCTTGTTCATGCTTTGCACTTTTATATTATTATTTTTGTTGTTGTTTGTTTGTATCCTAGTTCTTTCTTTTTTCGTTGAATTTTGCCATTACATTCAGGTGGTAATCATTTGGGTTTTTTTTTTAGACTTAAACTAATCTCTCAAACTAAAACAAACTTGATTGTAGTAACCACTTTAAATGTATTGCCTCATCTATCTTAAAGCAAACTAATCATTCTAACTTAAGAAATCATGATGGTAGTCACCATTTTAAATCTCCTGCATCATCTATCTGAAAGCATTCATTGCTCTTCATGCATTTTTCGTGTTCAGTTATCATTTACTGTTCAGTATTTAGTTGACCTGAAAGGGAATATTTACTATTTACAAGATTATCAGGAGTACTTTTGATTCCGGAGATAATAGAAAAACCGAATTTTATTATGGAAATCAAATAGGTAATTACAACCAACATACAAAAATCTGAAATTGGAACAACTGACAACACATACTCAAGCTAGGGGGTAGATCCAGGGTTGGTGGTGGTGGTTGGCGAGGGTTTGGAAGGTGTTGTGGAGGTGGAAGACAAACAAAAAAACAGTAATGCAACTGTTTCCTCGGTGCCAGTCAGTGAGCAAATAGCAGGGAGCGATGTGGGAGGGCAGTTCGGTGTTATGGCAGAAAGGATGGAGGGCTTAAATGGTGGCGGCAACAAAGAAGAAGGGCTGGATAGCAGCGGAAGCGAAGGTGGAGGGTTGGAACAACAATGACAGCGAGGAGGAAAGGGCTGCTGTCGGAGCAGTCTATAGTGAGGAGGGAGGCGTGGCAGTGAAGCACGAGGGAAATGGTACAGGGAAGATACACACTATCTGAAGGCCAAGATATAGCCGAAATACCACCCGAAACACCACCCGAAACCTTAGGATACAGCCCTCGAAAGGAAGAAGAGACGTTGACGGTTGTCCCGATACAAAACATACCAAAAATTAAACCTAAAACATCAGGAAAATAAATATATAGTAACAAGATAATTAGGAGTGACCCAAGAGGATTAGCTAAATACACTAGAAAGAAAATACCTGGACCGGTTTGGTCTAGGCACGGAAGCATGGGATACGACTTGCGTTACCTTTCCTACTTAAGGATATGATATTGTTACCGTCAAAGCCATATATATATTTTGGATTCAAAATTGTCTTTAACATCAGAATCTTACTTATTAAGTATAAATCGAGCTTGAAGAGAAATAAGATAAATGGGATATCGAAATATAGAAGCTTTGAGGATCTTAGTAGATTCATGTGTCAGAAACTACATGATTTATGTGACGAACTTGTCAGAATCTGTCTAAATGTCTTGAGTTAATCCTCTGACCCTTTCTTAGAGGATTAGTCTAATGTTCAATGCAAAATACTAGTACATTTATGTAGGGACTAGTAATCTAATTATTTTGGTGAGTTTGTTTGGTGAGTTCACTTGCATGGATGATTGAGTACACTCTTGAATTGATTAACTCTATTTTCATGTTTTATTAGTGAGTTGAGCTTTTCTCTTGGTGCTTTGACGAGATCTTTGGATGATTTGAAGCTTTGGGTGATTTAACTTTAATAAATGTCAAGTTAGTTTAAGGTTAGTACAAATTAAATCCATTTCATTTCATAAATTGACTTGATTGTGCTAATCTAGAAGATTATGGGTATACATTAATTATCTAATTTTCACCTTTTTGGACAGGCCAAAAAAGAACAAAAGTGTAAATGTTTGGGAAGTTAATTTGGTCTTGTTGGTGTGACACATTGACTATGATTTAGTATATTCAGTTTTTTTTTAGTGCATGTCTTTTGCGTTTGTGTTCCTATAACCACATGAATTTTTTGGTTGAGGTAAACAGCAACTACATCAAGGCTTGTTTCTGAAGGGATGAAATGTGCTCATTGGTACACTCCCAACTATTTGTGATTTTTTTAATCGAACATATATTTTAATGAACCAAAAGAGATTGTGAGTGAAGTTATCGATTCTTTTCCAATAAATTAATCGTTTGAGTTAGAGGAGCCATGCTTTGGATGGAACTTCAGCAAATGCTCAATTGAAAAGGCCCTATTTGTTGTAGAGGAGGGAAATAAAGAGGCTTTTGATGAGGAAGTTGAGGGTGAGGAGTTTGCTTGAGCTAAACCTCAAAGAAGTCTTGTGTTAAACAACTCCACATCCAATTTCCCCAAGAGACAAAACAAATTTAATGATCCAGATAGCAAGTTTGAAGTCTTTTTAGTCGAGATTTCCTCACTGAAAGCTTTTGTGAATTTAATTAAGTACATGCTGATGATAAGAAAGCTATTTTTAGTGATTAATTATAAGCTTTTAAAGTCTCCATTGAAGTTTAGAGAAGTTGGCTCAATATTTTAAAACAAAAGCTTGATGCAATGACTAGTTGCCCTACACTTTATCTTATGAAGTTGCAAAGGAGATGCACCAAGAAAGTAATGGCTTGAAGACCGAAGATGTGAAAATTTATTGAATCAGATAAGTCTGAGCCAATTACTTATTGGGTGCGAATTTATTTTTTGTCATTTGTTTAGATTTGGTATTATTTTTTGGGAGATTGCTCTGGATCTATCTTGCTACATTTTTTTTAGAACTGGAACTTCTAAAGATGAAATTGGAAGTGCACTTCAAGTACCTTCTGGATGTTGATATTCTTATGTACCTTGAAAGGATAAATTTATGAGAAATTTGTTTATCTTTTTTAAATCTATTTTGTTATTTTAGTAATGCTTGTCATGTGTTAAGACATTTATTTTTTTTAATTTTCACTTTTGTTTTGTTCTTACTTTATTGTTTTTGTTATTATTATTATTTTTTTTATATTTGATCATATCATATGAAGTCATCCGTGCAAAATCTTCCTTTACTTTGAAGTTGTTTTTTACTGTGCCTTTGTCCTTTCTCGCGAAGTCATTCTTTGATTACTGTGAAGTTCCTGAAATTTTGATGGTTCAAAAGAAGCATTGGTTTGACCTTCTTTAATGATAGAAATATTAGAAAATAATAATAAAATGTGATGTCCTTAGTGTTTTATTTGACTTATGAAGCAACTATGATTAATCGCTTTTGTTGTCACCCAGTTCAAGGGCTAGCCTGTTTGATGATGTCTCCTCTAGCTTGAAAGCAAGGTCTTTCTTCCTATTTCTCTTCCTCTGCTCACACTCGACTCACTGGCTTGACTTGTATCGCTCGAACTGCTTGATTAGGGTTTGATTTCCTCCTGCTCACGCTTAACCGCCTCTCCCTGACATAGGAGCTTACTGGGATGTGGTACTGTAGCTGTTACAGTACCGCAGTCCAACCCAGGGGAGTTACCGGCCCTTCTACCCTAATTTTTCTTATTTGATCCCTTGTCTTGTCTAGCACTTTCCTTATCTACCTCCTTCCTTTTCCATCACTTTTCTATTTCTATTCCCTACCTATTCTATATATTATTCCTCATTATATATAGGTGTTGTTTGCTTTGGTTAGGGTCAGTTTTTGCCTTCCAAATTTTAGATTTTTTCTAAGCCAGCCGTTGGGTCTGTTTTCCCTTCTATGGTTGTATTCAAAGGTGAGGAGGTGTTCCAGCTATAATTCGCCTGAGATGGTGATTTTTACCAACGGTTTGAGGGGTGCTCTAGCTATAATTTGATCCCTCGGAGTTACCTATCTTCCCCAAATCCCCTCCGTAGTCCACCTCCTATTTTCACTGTCGTTGTCGCCACTTTTACAACACCCCCACCTACTGTGACAAGACCTTCCATCCGTCCTAGCTTGCTGCCGCCGCCAACCCTCCAGCCTCCTCGTCAGCTGTCGTCTCCTCTTTCCAGCTGTCCTGCTGCTGCCACCCCCTCCTCTCTGCCTTCCAGTGCTGCGGCCACACCATTCCAACCTCCACCTGAGCGCGCAACCTGCTGTCCAGCTGCAATCTACCACCTTCGCCATTGCCCTTGGTATCTTTTATGTTTGTCTTGCTTTTTTCCTAATATCAAGAGTTTTTATTTGTAAAGCTTTTGAATTTCAATAATAACATTCGCATTTTTATTCTGGATTGGGTTAACTTCGATATCATTTGGTATCAAAACTAGCATATACCTAGTCCTATCTCAGGGTTTTCTAGCATCCACTCCCACCCAAGCCACCTTCACCAAAAATTTTCATTCTTACCACCTACCAAACCATAGCCAAATTTTGACGTAATCCTTATTTTCCTTTGCTAATTTTTAAAACCAGTAACCTCAAAATTAAATTTTCTACACCTTTAATTAGTTTCATGCTCCCTATTTCACCTCAACCTTAAACCCCGATCATGCCACCTAGGAGATACATGCCTGATTCTACCCACGAAGAGATACAACGAGAGATCTGCCGACTTCAGCGGGAGTTGGTGGACATTGACGAACCTGCGGGGAGATTACCCTCGACCGTGATCTGAAGAGTCAAAGATGAGAATTGAAGAATCTGAAGATGAAGTGAGAGATACATTACCAGTTCCTACCAACTTACTACAGACAGATTGTTCAGATCCTAGCTTCAGAAGTGGAGAGAACACATCGTTGAACGAGCATCCCATCTTACAGACAGAGTTCAACCTCAGGATCTTACAACCATATTATACTCGAGAGAACATCCAAGTTAACCTCGTCAGAGGAAGAGTTGATTCAGATTGAAGAGTATTTGGAATCAAGTCGCATTTCTAAATACGTCCCAAGCAAGAAGTGCTTCAGGTACTATGGATTTGGGCATAGTGAGCCAAAGAAATAAATGATGATTTGGAAGAAGATGAAGACTTTGAATATGATTCTCAATTTTCAGCCAATGAAGAAGAGACACCATCAATTCTAGTTGACCCCAAGATAGAGATTTCATCTAAGGTAACAATAGTTGTTCTAGGGTAGTGACTCTGATTTAATGGATATTTCAACAGGGTACAAGATCGTGGTGTCTCGAGTTTGTATTTTGCTGGTGTTTAGAGGAGCATAGTCAAGATTGACCTTGGATATCCAAAGGGGTAATTAGTTTGAGGAGTCGATATTAGGTACAAGACAACCCCATATATGAGAAATTCAGTCCATTCAAATATATGATCTCATTCCCGAGTTGCCCCTATTATTCAAATTTTAGATTCAGTTCAGCATGGTACCCATTATCAGATGTTCGATAGGAGGGATGAACTGCATCCTTGAAATTTTTCTTAGGAGCTTGATGGGGAAGAAAGTTCTTCAATGAAATCGAGGTCCTATCTGTGAAGAAGAAGAGATCTTTCCTTATTGATTACTAGTGAGAGGGCCGCATCCTACTACAAATTTCATCCCAAAGTTGATTTTGCCTCACATACCTGTTTATCAACTACATTCTGCTCAGTACGAGAAGTGGAAGAATTAAGTTTCAGAATAAAAGTCTTGAGAGATACATTGTGGAAACCTACATCTATATATTGCTCTAGCTCAGGATGTGCCAAAAAAATATGCATACTTATTCTATCAAGACATGCTGTGGAATGACAACACCTACATGATCGAAGTACTAGGAGATTACATTGTTTTTGCTACATTCAATGTCACAGATTTGACTTCATACTACAATGACCCCGAATCTTCAACAAATGAAGCTAAAGCTCTCCCCAACCCTTGGAGATTGATGCGGGAGTTTACTGGGATGCGATATTGTAGCCGCAAACACATTACTATAGCTGCTATAGTACTGCGGTTCAACCCAGGTGAGTGATCGCCCCTTCTACCCCCTTTTTCCTATTTTTTTCCTTGCCTTTTATAGCTCTTCCTTTTCTAGCACTTCTTTTATCTGTCTCCTTCCTTTTCCATCACCTTTCTATTTATATTCCTTATCTATTCTGTCTACTATTCCTCATTATTGATAGGTGATGTTTGCTTTGGTTAGAGTCAGTTTTTACCTTCCAGATTTCAGATTTTTGTCCAAGCCAGCCATCAAAACTGTTTTCCCTTCTAAGGTTGTATTTGAAAACGAGAAGGTGCTTTGGTTACCTTCTCTAATGGTTCGAGGGGTGTGCGGTTGTAACTCAATCTCGCGAGGATACCTATCTTCCCCAAATCCCCTCCGCAGTCCACCTCGTATTGTCCTTGCCACCAGCCCTATTCCCAACTCCCTGCTGCTGCGGCAAAAAGACCTTTCCTCCCTCCTAATCAGTTGTCGCCAGCCCACTATAGTCCTAGCCAGTTGTTGCCTCCCTCTTCCCCCCTTGTCTCTGCCTTCTAGTATTGCAAACACACCATTCCAAGCCTCCAATTGCACCCGTAACCCCCAACCAACTCCTCTACCTGTTGTTTAGCCTCCATCCACCACCTTCGCCATCACCCTAGGATATCTTTTATGTTTGTGTTGTTATTTTCCTAATGTCAAAAGTCTTTATTTGTAACCCTTTTGAATTTCAACAATAACATTCACATTTTATTATGGTTTGGGTTAACCTTGGTATCACCCCCTTTCTTCTCCCTCGCTCTAAATCCTTGTGCTTCCTTCGTGTGTTCGGTAGAATGAAAATAGAGAAAATATTCATCATGTTTATTCTCACAAGTGTCGCGTCTTATTAGAACGACACAATTATCATTTTTTTTTTATTTTATGCAGTTGTTATACAAGTAAAGCTTAATAGAGTGAAATCCACACGTTCTTTACTTCTCATACAACCTTCAGTTAATTACTACATTTGAAATCCAATAGGGGTATCCTTTTCTTAGATGAAGCAACTAGCAAAAACTTTTGGATTTCACGTCAAATAAGATCCTCTTGGCGAAATATTTATTTTATTTTTCTTGCTATCTTGTGAATGTTGAGCATGTGATATGCAACATTTATAGGGACTCAAACCTTCAATATTTGTACTTAGATTGTTGGCGAGTTTATTCTTGGACTTTTGATCAAGTGATGCACTGATTTGAAGGGTATGCTTTGGGTCATCTTCAAACATGGCGATGTCCTCACCTCGGGCCTCGCTAGTGCTGTTATCATTTTTCGAGACAAATTGAGGCAATTGTATTGTTGCGGCTAGGTTTAAAATGATGTATTGGGATAGCTCCCTCGTTGAGATGGAAGCTGTTTTACACCTTAACAAGTTGGTTGAGCCATGGATGCTTGAAACTCACAGTCTTATTGTGAAAGGCGGCAACAAGAATGTGATGGATACCCTTCAACACTCCATGGAGAGGGATGCTTCGACACAACAATATGCATACAATCTCAATGCGGCTTTTTAGACCAACTTTCGGTAGGTGCTGTTTTCCTTCACTCTGAGATCTAACAATGATACAACTTATCTTTGTGCACAGTTTGCTTTCATGATAGTTTTGTAGTTTAAGAGTTAACATAATAGTTATTTCGTCATTTTTTGTGTGAAAAAGGATAGGAAATTTTATGACATTACTACTTAGGGTGTGTCTGGCACAACTTTTTTGATGCGGGGGTGTTTTGAAAATACCAACTTATGTTTGGAAGTAACTTAATTGATGCGTTTTTGAATAAGGTGTTTTCACCTTAATATTACATGCAGATCGCGGGGTCCTTCCCACGATCCGCATTTCATTCTAAACAATTACTCTCGCTACCCCTGCTCTCGACGTTTCTCTGCCCTAACTTCGCAAGCGCTCCTCGTCGCTCCTCTCCCCGCAAGCATCTCTCGTTTGTATCTTCCCTCCGTAGAACCCCAATAGAAGTTGCTGAAGGTATGTATAAATGCCATTGTATCTTGTTCGTATATCCTTCCGTTTTTTAGGGCTATCCACGACCAGTCGAGCCCTGACTTCCTTCGTCTTTCTCAATTATTTCTTTGTCCTGATTTATATACTACGCCATACGACACTTTGCGAATGGATCTGATTTCCTTCATCTTCCTCGTTGAATAGCACGATGTTTTGAAATTTTTTTTTAATCAAGCAGATAGTTGATCCGATGTTTCTGGTTATGGATCTGCTGTTATTTTAGGTTATAGATCTGATGTTATCTTTGTGATGAAAAATACTGGGTAAAAAATGGCGTGTAAAAATGTTTGCAAAAAACACAAAACAAACAGCTGCAACTTATTCAGAACAGGGGCAGTTTGGTCATTTATTCAGAATCAGTTGTTCTCAAAATGTACAAACCAAACAGACAGACAAATTATCCAGATCAGCTGCTTATCACCAGATTTTCAAGATAAGCAGCTTATCAGGATAAGCTGCAGCTACCCCAAACAAACCCTTAGTAGCCTCCTTTTTTGGTTTTTGTTGTTGCTTCAAAAGCTTTTTTTTTTGTACTCTTGATTTTATATTAATGCAAAATGCACACCCTTTACTTAGGGACTTTAGCAACGACGTGATGGGTTGAAACTATTTTCTTAAGGTATTGATCGGCTGATTGAATTATAGCATTTTAGGTCATTGTGGCATTGACTATAAAGAAGTTGACCATTGTTGTGAATTGTCAATCAACTCTTCGCAAGTGATAGACAACAATAGACGTGAAGTTGGTAGTGTGATTTATTTGATCAAAGACCCTTTCTAAGATATTATTCATCGGACCTCTTTTGTTAATTATGATGTTGCCAATTTGACGAAAGTTAGCAATCAATGCTGCAATGAAATTTGTTTTGTTGGGGTATTACCCTGCTTCGACTAACTATTGGTGAAGGTAATCATTATCGTCTCAACATAAGGATATATTGAATTTGCAGTACATGGTACCTCTTTTGTTCGATGTCATTTGAGATTTGTTTGCCTTGATGTTAATGGCTGGTATTACTTTCATTATATTTATTCTTGCGCCTGAAGAAAATTATTTTACTGTTCTTCCATAGGTGCTTTCTAGAGTCATCATCGTAGATATGCAAGGACAAAATCCTTTACCTTACTAGAAACAGTAACTCACTGGTTTGAGTCACCATTGTTCATCCCCGTGTTGCGTACTTGTATATAGCTTATGTAATTATTCCTTGAGATTGATACGTGCAGAAAAGCTTTCTTTGAGATTTGGTTCATTTTCTGCTATGTTTTGACTTTTGTTCTTCAGGAAGAAGAAGAGGCAACTCTAAAAGAACTAAGGAAAAGCATGAATTTCAAAGCTATTCCTATGCCTAGCTTCTACCATAAGGGACCTCCTCCGAAGATTGAACTAAAAAAGGTTGTTTTTTTTTCCTACGATGGTGTGAGGGCACAGCACCCATATGCTCACGCTACATTGTTAATTCTGTTCTGTTTCCTTGCATGCCAGTTTAACCATGCTTTTCTAGGGATTGTGTCCGACATAAAACAAAAATTTTTGGGATCACTTTTTATTTTTGTTTTTCATTTTTATTTTTTTTTATTTATGCTTTGATTTGGAACAAATTATGTTTGGCATGTGTGATTAAGATATAGTCTTTTAAAACATCCAAAATATCTAGAAGTTATTTTGAGTGTTTTCAAAAACATGTTAGTTTGTTTTTAGAAATAAAAAAATTAAAATATGTTGAAAATACACTAAACAAACATGTTTTTGAGACAAAAGAAAAAAAGGAAAATAAAAATAAAAAACAAAATTGATCCCAAGCAAGCCCTAAATTCTCCATGCTTTTATAACATGGTGGATTTATCAAGAAAATAAGTTGGATCCAGTATCTTCTTGACTATACAATCATTGTTATTATCCCTTTTTGTTTCTGAGCTTTTGCCTTCTATTGTCCATTACTATTGTGTTTTTTTTTCAGTCTTTCAAAATTATATCAAGGGTGAGTATGGTCTGTATTAAAATTCCTTATGAGACCATAAACAAATAATAATGAACAAGCTTAGAAGAGAAAAACCAAGCAATTGAAGTTACTAGCTTATGCCATGCATCTTTGATAGAATCACACTACAATCTAAGCAACCATAGTATAAATATTTTATAAATATTAAATAATTATAAATTTAAGAAACCATGGCTAAGTAGGAATTATCTTGCATTTGAACACTAAGGCTAGTACAAGCTTATAAATATACTTTTTATAATCTATATCCATCACCAATCAATATGCATAAAAGAAATACGACATATCCATCAAGGAATAAACCGAAATAATCTGTCCGCCAAGTTCGTCAAATTCATTGCACACATTTACTAATGAGTGGTTTCATAATTAAGATTAAAGGTGTACATCCACAAAGCCACATAAATTAGGTCCATAATACTATGATTCCTTGCAACAACACATTTTGTTACCAAGTTATGGACTTCTGAGATTAATCAGTCGTTGGCATGCTTGCTCCCTAGGTACTCATTGTTACTCGTTGTAAACATCGCATAATGGATTTGCAAGCATCCACATTCCTTGTGTAGTCATGATCGGTTTGTGCTTATGCTTGTCATGATAAGAAAATGTCTCATAAGAAAGATAAAAATGCTTAAGTTATCAAAAATTGATTTTGATTGTGTTATAAACATTAAAATCATTATCTATTGATAGCACAACTAGCATGTAGGTTACAAATATATTGAAATTTAAACATTTTTTAATCCGAAAATCCTTACTAAAACTCACTGTTCTCTCATCATCAAATTTAACCATGGAATAAGAACATTGTTCTGAATTTATCTATAACTATTGCTTTAACCACATTAGCCTATTGTTAATGCCTCCAGTGGGACATGAGGCTAAAATAACTTTATAACCTTTGCCAGGTTATTGTCTTTGTCAACACACTGCACTGCTGTATCTTTTTCCGCTTGCTCATTTGTGGTCATTGGGGCCTCTTTTGCCTTTTACAACCATTAGCTTGGCGGCCAAAGGCAATGTCCTATAATTTAACCTTAACTTGGTCGACGTTACCTTGTCAACTTTCGTGACTTTCATTAGATCCCTCTATATTTTTTTCTTAATTGTTTAAATCAAAATCTTGAAATTTATATGTGTGCAAATGTCTGAGATCTCAAGGATGAACAATAGAAACATGATGACTTGAACAAAATAATTCTTATTTAAACTGGACTTTGAAGCAGATCTCTCTTGATGATGATGTTGATCAATTGCCAATGATTGAGCTTCTTAATGATCCTAGTCTTAGAATTATGCCCGAGACTAATCTTACATTTGAGCTTTGGCTTTAGATTAAAATTGAATTGTCTTTATCGTTTATTCAAATGAAGGCACATGCTAATTCACAGGGTTCATCATTTCTTACAAGTTTCTCTCTATTGTTTGGTTGAGCCAATAGTTCCTACAATGTTGTCTCCTTAAAAGATTTATATGCTGACTGCATGTTACTATTGTTGCCATTGCTATATGTTTATGGTATCTTTGGTGCTACCTTCTTCAGAAGATACCTAAATTTGAAGCTTCAATATTTTACATTGCATATTTAACTTATGCGAAAATTTTATGAGAGGGATTATTTCACACAACATCTCATCATATACTCTCAAGTGATACCGATTTGAATATATCATTGTTGATCAGTCAGCATTGTTAAGTCTTTTTGAATCCCATTGAGTGGATAAGAATGCAAGTAACTAGTTATCTTAAGGCCTAGTCTTTTAAACAAATTTTTTGACTCCCCTAGCTGAAGATGGCGTTAACCACTTGCTGCATCATCTTGATTTTTAGTTTGAACGAGTCCTCATGCTTATCAGGATCGAGTTTCGTATTTGATTCCTTCCCCTTAAATATTGCCATTCAGGGAAGGCCGAGTTTAGTTTATTCACCACCTTTAGCATTTGATCACCATCCAATACAGTAACCACCTTTTCCTTTTGTGATCGTTCTTGAAAATCTTTGAGAAAAGTTTTGGATAAAGCTTCCAATATTTTTCTGTTTCACACCTTGATATTTGTCAATGATCAAAGTTGAGGTTATTTCTGGAATAAGAAAAGTTTACGAAATTACCTTTTTCAAGACCATGTTGATTAAAAAAAAAGAGAAATTTTTGGTTTCACTTCTTCTCGCCAACCGTCACTTCTCTCACTACATCATCTCAATGACAAACTTGTTTAACTGATCGAGATCTTTGATGAGAAAGAGTAGAAGTTCGTTAGAGATGATGTAGCGCAAATCTGCCATAAAACGCTCTCAACATGGACATGCCTCCACCGGTGCACCAATCAATAAGGTTTGTCTTCAAAACTCTGCGGTAGGCTTACATAATCTTCTACAATTTGATCTTGTCACAAATGCAATTAGTGCTCAGTTCATCTTTCTTTTTTGTCCTCCATAAAACATAAATTTTAGTCAAACAATTTTTTGAATTGTCCCTAGGTACTGTTTCAATGTAGATACGAATGATGAAAGTTCAACCAATTCAACATGGAGGAACGACGCTTCTGCGTCGAGCACGTCACTAATTAGTGTTGACATTTGTCGACGTTACTTCATCCTTTATCGAAGGGATTATTGCAGCACTGCATCAAAATATTTCAATGCTAATCTGACGCAAATCTGTAACAAAAAAAAAACAACAAGACGATAAGATTTTTACGTACTTTGAAAAAACAAACACAAACACAAACAACATAATACATCATTTATATATCATCTGAACTAATAAAATAAAGCTCTATCATATCTAAACAATGATATCATATTAAATTAAAGATAAACCGATCAAAGTGTTCAATGTTCACAACTACAGAAACTGAAAGTTTGATTACACAAAAATGATAAAAATGTATAATTCGCCCCTGTGGGAGAACATCATCAGACACATAATAAAAATCATAATTTTCTCATCGTCATTATGCTCCTTCTAATCCTCCTCGACAACACTCATGTCGCTTGCTCAGACAATCAAAACTCTCCATTAGCCGTGCGAGATTATCTATAGCCATCTGCTGACATTCACGTATCTGTCATAGCTCTTCATTCATCATTATGACTTGCCTCACAAACTCCTCTTGCCAAGTCTATAACGAGTTAGAGCTACTCACAACTGCACGGGAATGCTCGTCCTCAAATGCCATCCCATTTTATCTGAGGTCATACACTCTTCCCTTTTTCTTCTCTGCCCTATGCGTCTATAACCCAAAATTAAACTGAGCAGTGGTAGACTGGCTACCATTGCTGCTGACGGACGATGAGGTCTAGCTAGTCATCTCCCTCTATCTCTCTTGGAGCTGCTCGTACTCTTCTTGCATAACAAAATTCAAACACTAATTGACATTTAACCTCCCATAAAAATTGAAAATTAAAATTTTTAACTTGTATTGACATGCCGAGAGTGGTTCGATACCCACTGTTTTGTGCTTGCGCGCCGATGTGTAAGGACTTGCAACTCTATCGTGGATGGCTCTCTTTCAAGCTCCTTGACTTTTATACATGATCAAATAAATGTAGGACTCACATAATTACAAAAATTTGTAAGCTTATGAATTTTGAGATTATCTTAGCAGCCTCCGGTAGTGTTCCGTGTGGGGGATAAAATCTCCAATGTGGAGTGTGACTCCTTTGGCTCCGTCCATCGTCCAGTTTGCTAATTTGTCTGTCTCTTCCTCTGGTATTCCATAAAGGCCCATGCTCGGTTTAAGTAAGCCTAGACTCGCCCACCAACCCAAGAGGGTCTCTACCCCTACTTACCCGTTGTAGTGAACCTAGTCTCGAGCCTATGCCTGAGACGAACCTCAAAAATCTGTTGGATCTGCTGGTGATGTTCCGACAACCAGTTAAATGACATTTGCAAATTAAAAAGTAAGTTTGATTAACATAAAGGTATAAATTAGCTTTATATTTTAAATTAAAATATAATATCTCAAGCTCCATAAAATGCATATCCCGAGTGACAATTGAGATATGTTTTCATGAGAGATATGACTAATCATACCTACTCCGGATGATTTCCATAATTCGCGTCACAGGCGGTCTGGATGGATAAAACCTGCAAATGAAACATAGGTACATTATAAAATAAAATGAAAAATGAAATTACTATATTGTGAAATGGAAATGTGACTTACGAGTCACCCTACGACTCAGTATAGATTCTGTCGACGGTGTTAGCCATCTCAGGTGCTGGAGTTGAGGGCCCTGGCTCATCAGATGAGGAATCTGGGAAATATGGTGTAGGAGTGAGAGGTGAGGTGTTTGCGAGGGACCTGGTGTGGGGGGAGGGGCACATAAAGGGTCACTGGAGTGGCTTCTTCGGCCTTCGATATGTGTTTCTCAAAGTCCGCTGAACATGGGGTCTCTCTGGGGGCTCAGAATTTGACATCTGCAACAAGAAAAAAATTTATAATTAGTAAGCAAGATTATTATGTAATATAAGACAAAAGTAAAAGCAGAATAATGAAACATGTCATGTCTATGCATAAAATCAAGAAAATTAAGTAGGACAACTACAATGCAAGAAACGAAAGTAATAGCAAGAATTTGTCGAAATTAATCATATAAGTATACATACCATTTTTTAGTTTGTTTCATTCAATGATCTAGATGTTGAAGAACTTAAAATTTTTTTGTCAATCTCATCATCATTTTTATTCATATCTAGAGGGACTTCTTTATGAAATTCCGTGGCATCCTTTAGGGGTAACTCCTCATCAATTGAGCCAAGCTGAATTCGAAAATCAGACATAACTAACAGTTGGTGAATAAATTTGGTAACATTTTCCATCTCAACAATTTTTCGTGGTCTATTCTTCAATAAATCTCAATGAAGTTTATCCCTTGCAGGGCATTGATTGCAGTAGGTAATAAGCACTGCATGAAATAATGACAATTGTGGCACTTGATACCAAATATTTTCCCTCTTTTTATATCAACACATCGACTTATGTTAGAAATACAACAACTTGGAAACTATGAAGAATGCGACCACTCAAAGATAGTTTTTTGTTGATCCAATGAGACAATATGTAACTTTAAGCTTTACTATTTTACCTGCATTTGTCTTTTGCAGATCTAATCCCCTCTTGCAACACTCCCTCATATCTAATCTTGCTTTGACGCTGTCTTTTGTTTTTTCCTTGATATTCAGAAAGTATTAAATATATTATCAAAAAAGTTTTTCTCAATATGCATAACATCTATATTATGTCTAATCAGATTGATCCTCCAATATGAGAGATCCCAAAAATACTCCGCTTCATCCAATTATGTGTAATGCCAAAATTTGGAATACAGCTCGAGACTAGTTTTGGCATCTCAATTATCTTTGACACTTCACCGATCATCTGCAATATATTGCTTTCACTTATATTTAGGGGTGAACTTGATCTTTCAAATCTATTTCTGAAAAATGCATCTTTATTCTTCCTGAATGGGTGATCACGTGCTAAGAACTTTCAATGACAATCCAAGCAAGAATTTTTCTTCCATGCTTCAAAGTGAATGCTTTGGACATGCCCATGCAGTAGGGACATCCCAATTTCTTAGCTGTACTCCAATCAGATAGCATCCCATAAGCTGTTAAGTCACTGATCGTCCACATAAGTGCAACTCTAAGGTGAAAATTTTGTTTCATTTCAATATTATAAGTCAACACATAGGTTTCCTACAATACCTGTAGCTCATCTATTAGAGATTGTAAATACATATCAATTTTATCCTTTGGGCTATGTGGACCTGATATGATCAATGTCAAAAATAAGAATGACAGTCATACACATATCAGGGGGCAAATTATATGGCGTGGTAATAACTGACCAACATGAATAGGGTGTTGCGGCGTGACTGTAAGGTGTGAACCCATCTGCTCATAAACCAAGCCTAACGTTGCATGGTTCTGCTGTAAAATCAGGATAACTGTGTATGAAGTGTTTCAAGCTTCACCAACATAAGGACGGGTCATCATATTAGCACCAACATATCCGATATTGTGTCATGTCATGTGAGGAGCTGTGTGCATATAAACAAACAACTGTTGAAGCTGTGGAATGAGGGGAAAGTAAAAGAGACGTTTGTAAGAAATATTTTTTTTCTGATTTTTACTCTTTCTCCCCGCAAAATTTGTATTTCTGTCGCATGGGCTCCTTGTAATATAACATACGAACCTTAACACAACAATCTATCTTTTTGTATAGTAGCCCAAGCCTCAATACTAAATTTTAATTTATGTACAAATCTTCTGGAACTAAATTATCTGCAGGGTTTGCCTTCTTTAATAATGTTATTACCTGATTGAAGCATTCTCTGTGCATATTGAAGTCAGATTTGACAGTCAGCATTCTCAGACCAACCGATAACTGCATATGTGAGGGGTATCCTTCCCACAAAAGCTGTTGTGTATTATTTAATAATTAAAAAATTATTGCGCCTAACTGTTCGGTTCTTGATCATTATTAGGTACGCTTCCAACAAAATGAGCCCTGCTAGCATCAACAATAATTTCTTTATACATACCAGAATTGTATTCCGTTGGAGGGGTGTAATTTGATGAGACTCCGGCATGATCGTACTGAACATCTAGGTCAAATTCACTATGTGAAGTCCAGTACCAATAATTGAGTTTAAACTTCTATGATATAGATTAAACTTCACTTCGTTAGGCGTTATATACGCTTGATTCTTGTACTTCACACAGGAGCATCAAAATTTGTCTTCGGAAAGATAAACAGGCAGTTGTGGTGCCTCGTGCACGAATTCCTTAACCTCAGTCAAAAAATCATAAGTTATTTTATTCCTGGACATAATCTATTATACATTCATGATCTCATATTTTGGATATCCATCTGCATCGTAGATGCAACTATATAGATTAGTACAACGTCATTGCGTTCCACTGAGTGTCGTATTTTTCATTCAAACACTAAACGAAAGAAAGAAAAGGAACACATCGGCTTATGTCTTTTGTGGACAAAAAATCATAAGGTCTAAACATTTAAATATTAAATACTAAACTAAAATCCATGTAACATAAGTTTTTATATAATCGTCACATCATGTGAATAACCAAAATCTTGAGCCATGGACCCTAAGACATTAAATCATTATTTATAAAACCCCAAACCATAACCCTATAAGCCTTGAAAAAACATGAAAAAATGTCCTTAAATCTTGAAAATTGAACACTGTACTTAAGTCCTACCTCAAAATCCCTCAATCCGTCCTAAACATTAAAAAAAATTCCCAACACCCCTAAACCCAAAACCATTAACCATAAATCCTTAACAAAAAAGACACAAATATGTAAGCCACAAACATTTATTTAGCCACATAGCACATTACACATAACACAAAATTTTAATATAATTTGGCGCAAATTCTTTTGTATTTACATTCTCACACCTAAACTTTTATATTTGGGCACATAACACTCAACTCTTCAAATTTATTTGGTGCACTTACATGCATAGCACAAAATTCTTATGCATTTACATTCTCACACCTAAAATTTTATATTTTGGCACATAACACTCAAATGTTTTGGGTGTATTTACATACATAGCACAAAATTCTTATGTTTTTACATATCTCACACTTAAAATTTTATAGTTAATCACATAGCACTCAAATCTTATATAGAACCTTCTAATCCCTATGCATTACAATTATAATAAAGAAATACAAAAAAAAAAGAGTGGTGCCTATGTATTTTCAGATCTAACACCTATGCATCCAAAATCTAACAAAAAAAAAAAACATTAAAAGTAATGTAAAACCGAAGCTTGGAGGTGTGGATGAGAGCTTCTCACTTTGAACGAAGTTAGAGCGGTGGAAGTGAGCTGAAAATGCTGAAAACCACGGAGGAGAGTCAGAGGAGACGAGATCACGACTAAGAGGAAAACAGAGAATTGTAGCTTCAGCTCACCAAATGAATATTTTAGGGCATTGGCTGCGGATGCTAATCTGACACTATTCCGTCGTATTAGCATTGCCCGCTTGACACAACTAATCTGCGTCGATGCTTTTAATCTTGAAACCGCATGTGACACTAAACGAACGCAAAGCATGCTCAAATTTAGTGTAAAACTTATTTATGACGCTAATTCAGAAGCAAATCCACTGTTTTGTTGTAGTGTCTCAACTGTAACACCCCATAATCCCAACCACTGACTTGCTGTCCCATCTATTTTGTTATTGCAGCCAACCTCCATCATGTAACATCCTGTTATTATTAATTGGGGGAGAGGAAATAAAGGATCCGAATGAAAAGAGGAAGATGAATCGAGCAGCCGGTAGCCGGAGAAGTGGGAGATGAAGCGAGAAGTCAGGAAATTGAAACGAGGGGATCATAAGCCTATGCGATTAGTTTGCCTATAAAACAACGCTACAGAGGTGAGAGTTACTTACCAGGAGATCGAATAATGGGAGAGATTGGGCACATGCCAGGGTTTCTCTGTAGCAGGAGGGGACGAGCGGTAGCAGCGTTGGTGTCAAGCCATCGAAGAGGAAGGCAAGGTTAGGGCTCGATCGAGTCTTGCCATTCGATTCAAATGAATTAGGGTGAGAGGGTAAGGTAAGATACTTAATTATTTGAGTCATTATGATTAATTAAAATGAAAATTCAGAATGTTTATAATGAATTGATTTCAATTTTATTATCAATTGTTTAGATGTAATCAATAAAAAAGCTTAAAGGTGAAAAAGAGAATTGTGCTGCAGGAAGGATTAAGTATGAAGCTTAATTTAATTGAATAATTATTCTTTATTTGAAATTAGGTTTACAAGCCAATTTAAATGTTTATAAGAAGCATGTTAAAAAATTTAGGAAAATAAATTTTGGTATAATATATAGTAATACAATATATGAGGTAGCTTAATGTTAAAATAATAAAAATGGCTAAATTAATTGGTTATACGTTTAATTAAAAGCAAAAATAAATTGGATGACTCTATAGGTATATGTTTATATAATTAAAATAATAAATTAATTAATTTATCTTGAGCAATCATGTTTCTGTTAGGTTTCAAATTTTTGAAGAGTCAACATCAAGATAAATCAAATAACAAATTAATCTCAACGAGGTGAGTATTCATGTTATTATACTATGGTATTAATTTACTTCTTCTAAACTAAATATTTTTATTGGTACTATCATTAGTTATATTGAAATTACTGGAAACTCAGGATTTAGAATTCTAGTTTGCTTTTGTTCATATTGTAGTAATGATATGTGTGCTCAATCTTATTTAAATTATCATAAATATGGAATGATTATAAGTATATTTACTGATATGCAAATAAAAAATGAATATTTATTATGAGAAAGTAATATTTTTATTGGATGCTTGTATGTGCATGATTGACTATAATGAAAACACCCTTGATGATACTAGTGAGACAATAATAAGGTACTCGTGCATGTAAATGAAAATTGATATTAATATTAAAGTACTTTAAATGATACAACTTTTAGATAATATTCCCGTGACGGTTGTGCAAATATAAAATAATTTTTAGATAGTATTAGAATGCTATTGATATTGTAAGATTAATTGAATAACATATTAAATGTTTATATTTATTTATTAGAAAGTTTAACCGACATGCTTATTGTTTTGTTTTTCCATTGTATTATTATAATTTAGGAGTATATTCAAGAAAAGAGTGGATCTAATAATTTCATTGTATTACTTAATACAAATGATATCTCTTGAAGAAAGAATTTTTATTGGAGGAGATTTAAATAGGCACGTTGGTAGAGTGGTAGAAGACTTCAGAAATACTCATGGTGGCTACGGTTTTGGAGTAACTAATGAAGAATGTAGAACTATTTTAGATTTTGCTTTAGCGTATGATTTTGATATTACTAATATTTTATTCAAGAAAAGAAATGAACATCTTATTACTTATAAGAGTGGATCTAATAAAACACAAATTAATTATTTTTTTATGAGAAGAAGAAATCGTCGCACATGTAAAGATTGTAAGGTCATTTCAAGTGAGAATTTAAGTATCCAACATCGTTTATTAGTTCTAGATTTTAAGATTAAAAGCTGTAAAATAAAAAAATACTATGACTCATTATCGTATAATTAGATGTATAAACTTAAAAAACACAAATAAAATTATTTTTATGAGTAAAATTTAAGATTCCAAAATTTGGGATATTCATGGAGAAGCAAATGTTATGCGAGATAAAATAATAAATACTATTAAACAAGTAGCAAAAGATGTTTTTGAAGAATCAAAAGAAAAAGTTTTTATAAATAAAAATAGTTGGTGGTGGAATAATAATGCGCAAGAAAAGATAAAATATAAAAAGTTATGTTATAAAAATTGGTTTAAATGTAAAAGAACTGAGAAAAATATCAAACGGTCCGCAGAGAGTCTAAAAGAACAATCTGTGACGCTAAAAATTCTTCATTTAATGATCTTTATAATAAATTAGATACTAAGGAGGGTGAAAAATATATGTATAAACTAACTAAACAAAGAGAAAAGAAAAATAAAGATTTAACTCAAGTAAAGTGTAATAAAGATTAAAATCAAAAAGTACTTTTCTTGGAAAAAGATACTCAACATAGGTGGGTGAGTTACTTTGATTAACTTTTTAATGAAGTTTTTGAAAATAAGATCGACCTTAGTGACCTTAATATCGTGAAATAAAATTATTTTTATGAGTAAAATTTAAGATTTCAAAATTTGGGATATTCATGAAGAAATAAATTTTATGTGGGATAAAGTAATAAATACTATTAAAGAAGTAGCAAAAGATGTTCTTGAAGAATCAAAAAAAAAGTTTTTATAAATAAAAATAGTTGGTGGTGGAATAATAATGCGCAAGAAAAGATAAAATATAAGAAGTTATGTTATAAAAATTGGTTTAAATGTAAAAGCTTAGATAACTGAGAAAAATATCAAACGGTCCGCAGAGAGTCTAAAAGAACAATCTGTGACGCTAAAAATTCTGCTTTTAATGATCTTTATAATAGATTAAATACTAAGGAGGGTGAAAAATATACGTATAAACTAACCAAACAAAGAGAAAAAAAGTAAAGATTCAACTCAAGTAAAGTGTATTAAAGATTAAAATAAAAAAGTACTTTTCTTAGAAAAAAATACTCAACATAAGTGAGTTAGTTACTTTGATAAACTTTTTTATAAAGTTTCTGAAAATACGATCGACCTTAGTGATCTTAATATCGTGAAATAAAATTATTTTTATGAGTAAAATTTAAGATTTCAAATTTTGGAATATTCATGAAGAAGCAAATTTTTGTGGGATAAAGTAATAAACACTATTAAACAAGTAGCAAAAGATGTGCTTGGATAATCAAAAGAAAAAGTTTTTATAAATAAAAATAGTTGGTGGTGGAATAATAATACGTAAGAAAAGATAAAATATAAGAAGTTATGTTATAAAAATTGGTTTAAAATGTAAAAGCTTAGAGAACTGGGAAAAATATCAAATGGTCCGCAGGTAGTCTAAAAGAACAATCTATGACGCTAAAAATTCTGCTTTTAATGATCTTTATAATAGATTAGATACTAATGAGGGTGAAAAATATATGTATAAACTAACTAAACAAAGAAAAGAAAAGTAAAGACTTAACTCAAGTAAAGTGTATTAAAAATTAAAATTAAAAGGGTACTTTTCTTAGAAAAAGATACTCAACATAGGTGGGTGAGTTACTTTGATAAACTTTTTAATTAAGTTTCTGAAAATAAAATCGACCTTAGTGATCTTAATATCGTGAATAATAATAAAACGTTTCATTTTATTATCACATTAGTAAAAAAGAAGTTGAGGATCATTTAATGAAAACCGATGGTGGAAAGTCTGTAGGACCTGATGATATCCCAATTTAAGTGTGAAAATATTTGGGAGATTTAGGAGTTTTTTAACTTACGAAACTCTTTAATATTATTTTAAAAACTAAAAAGATGTCTGAGAAGTGGAGGAAGAGTATTTTGGTCCCTTTTTTTAAGAATAAAGGGGATGCACAAGAGTGTGCAAATAATAGAGCAATTAAGTTGATGTGTCATACTTTAAAGTTGTGGGAGAGGGTAATTGAACATAGGTTAAGACGCATCACAAAGATTTCTCATAATCAATTTGGACAGGTATATTATGGAAGTTATACATTTATTGAGAGGTTTGATGGAGAAGTTCAGAGATAATAAGGAGAATCTACATTTGATTTTTNGTTCAGAGATAATAAGGAGAATCTATGTTTGATTTTTATTGACTTAGAAAAAGCTTATGATAAGGTTCCAAGAGATATCATTTGGAGAGTTCTTGAGAAGAAAGGTGTCGATATGACTTATATTCAAGTCATTAAAGATATATATACTAGAGTTGTTACCTGTGTTCAAACGAAGGAGGGTTGACCAAATATTTTCTTATTTCTGTTGGATTACATCAGGGATCGGCTTTAAGCCTATATATTTTTGCTTTAGTTATGGATGGTCTTACTGGACATCTATAGGAGGATGTACCTTAGTGTATGCTTTTTGCTGATGATATCCTTCTCGAGGATGTACCTTGAATTATAGAGGTCTACATTGGAGTCTAAAGGCCTTCATTTAAGTAGAACTAAAATTGAATACATGAAATGTAATTTAGTAGTAATAGCTCTAGTGACAGAAGTGTGACTTTGGGTGATCAAATTATTAAAAGGTATGAACGATTTAGATATCTTGGGTACATTGTTCAAAGTGATGGTGATATAGATGGGGATGTTAATAGTATAATTCAAGTTGGTTGGTTGAAGTGGAGGAATGCTTCGGGCCTTTTGTGTGATATAAAAGTACCGCTTAGACCGAAAGGAAAATTTTATAAAATGGTGGTGAGACCTGCAATGCTCTATGGCGCTGAATGGTGGCCTTTAAAAGAGAAGCATAAGAATAAGTGTTGCCGAGATGAGAATGATTAGGTGAATGCGTGGCTTTACACTTAGAGACAAAATGTGAAATGAATATATCCGTGATAGGGTTGGTGTAGCTTCGGTGACGAACAAAATTAGAGAAGGTCGTCTTAGATGGTTTGGTCACATTAAACGTCGACCATCTGATGATCCGATTAGGAGAGTAGATGTTTTAGATTTGACTTGTGTTAAAAAAGGCAGAGGTAGACTTAGGAAAACTTGTGCTTATTGTATTAAAAATGATCTTAATTTACTAGAACTAAATGAAAATATGACACTAAATAGACGCAATAGAGAAAAAGGATTCATGTGGCCGGCCCCACGTAGAGGGATTAAGGCTTTGTTGTTCAATGGAGAAAAAGGATTCATGTAGCCGACCCTACGTAGTGGGAGTAAGGCTTTGTTGTTGTTGCATGGAGAAAAAGGATTCATGTGGCCGACCCCACGTAGTGGGATTAAGGCTTTGTTGTTGTTAGAGAAAAAGGATTCATGTGGCCGACCCCACGTAGTGGGCTTAAGGCTTTGTTGTTGTTGTTGTGAAAAAGGATTCATGTAGCCGACCCCACGTAGTGGGATTAAGGCTTTGTTGTTGTTGTTGTTTCTTGATTATCTAACCCGACCCCCCGTAGTGGGATTAAGGCTTTGTTGTTGTTGTACTATAATTTAGGAGTATGAATATTCACTGATTTGTTTAGTTTACTGTTATTTTTATATTAACTTTTTAAGTTTAATTTAAGTGATTAAAAGATGAACGATATATCATAAAACATTTATAGAAGACGCGGGCAATTAGTAACGAGGTAGAATTAAATATACTGTCTTAATTTAATTTAATTAGTGTCTATTTCATTTGTTAATAGTTTGTTAAATGGATAATCAATATAGAATTTTTTTTCCCTATCGTCTGACCGTTTGTTCCCATCTTAATTAATTTCAAGCCCCAGACCGGATCATGACACACCAGCGTCCACCACTGTAGACCTTACCCTAGGAATTGTTTGTGTCGTTTATCATTTATTTCCCGTGTTGTGCCGTTATTTTGTTGGTTCAAGTGCCATTATTGTAATCCTTGACGAATGTCAACAATAATATTTCTGATTTCTATTCTGGATTGGGTTAAAAAGGTAATAGATATCTAATGCTCAAACATTTTGCATTACCCTTCAAGACTGTCTAGATTTTAATAGGTTGAAGAAATGGCTGATTTTAATTTTTAAACGAAGAATATGTGAGGAGAGATTAGTAGACCATCTCTTACATTATTGTGTAAGCCTATAATGCGAGGTTAGAATGGTTAGAGAAGGTTTTAGGATTTGTATTGAGGTTCTTAATGATATAATGGTCTATTCATCAATCAAACATGCAGCTTGAAATCTGATAGGGAGACTGGAGATGTGAGAGTGTCTATTTTTTTTAGCTTTTTTTCTTCTTATTGTTTTCAATATAGGAAATGATGTCCATAAATTGATGCTTTTAAGAAAGGAAAAATTCTATCCTTTTCCTAATTAAACTCTACAGGAAAATAATATTCTCTAGAATTGCAGCCAAGGGAAAGTTTGTACTAAAAAATAATTTTATTGGGAATTATCTTATTCTTGGAGTACTACTTCGAAAAGAAGTTTAAAAAGTCAAACCCTTTCTTACCTATTGTAATTTGAAATTTGACTTAATAATCCTACTTTTGTTGCTCACTCCTCTCGAATCCTAGGCCAAAGTCGAAGGAAGACCGCAGCTGCTCCCGCTCCTCTCTAACTATACGCCAAAGTTGAAGATGATATTGGTGTCTGCACTCGCTTGAGCTCCACTTAAACACCAAATCGAAGAGGCATGTTCCCTTGCACTCTACTCGAACAACATATTGAAGAATTTGAATAGGATTTTACCTTTATTTTCTCTCACTAAACTGGTCCAATGAGCTTCACTTCAGCGTGCTGGAACTCTTCTTGTGCGAAATGAGCGCTTCGCTTAAGCGTGCCGGATTGCTGACCTCGGGACAGCAATGTGAAGCAGGATTAAGGCACTTCACGTCGCTTTGCGTTTGGAACACACTTTTAAAATTACCAAGTAACACATACCTATTATGTTTCAATCCTTCAAAAAACAATGAAGCAGATTATCGCTTTATTAGTGATACTATTCTATCAAATAAAATCATCATTTTTTATTACTCCAATGAAGAACAGTTGGCTTACATTTTTTCAAAGTCTTTCCAACAACTTGGCTTATCCAATTTTTGTAGTAAGCTGTGTGTATATACACAAACACACACATTTTATTTTGTTGGCAGAGATTTTATCAAATTGAAACTTATTAATTATTCAGCATTCATCCTTTATTCTTGAATGAAACCCTTTTTATCTATCCATTATTTTCTTATTATTTCATTTCTTGCATGCTTGCATGCATACAGAAACCCCTATATATTATACTGAAATGATATAAAAAAATTTCAAATATCTCACCATATTCACTAATATCCAAGTGCATTTTCCCTTTTTCCCAGCTCATATTTAATTTACATTTCTTCAAATTTGATCCAATAAGTCATCCCTCACTCACTTTTCCCTCATGGTACCAAATACCCGTAACTCGTGCAAAGTCACCAAAATTTAGCCGGCAAGGAGCCGCGGCGAAGCATACAATCCTTCATTTGCCAACTTCAACAACAAAAATCCATGTCTTCAACGACCCCATGGACGAAAAAAAATCACGACGAAACAACATGATTGGAACTCCATCATCCAAAGTCGAACAAAAAAATAATCAAAATGCGATCGAGCTGACAACTCTATAAACTGCTATTCAATCCTAATCTTTTTGATCTCATATTTCATTTGTTTTTGTCCCTCTACCACAATGTTTTTATGCATATTTGTTTTAAGATGTTCAATATTATTTAAATTATCATAAATATTAAATGATTTACAAGTATATTGAGTGCTATGCAAATGAGAAATGTTATTTTTTATTAGAAAGTAATATTTTTATTGGGTGCTCGTATGTGCACGATTGACTTTGATGAAAGCACTCTTGATGATACTAATGAATGAGCACTAAGGTACCCGTGCATGTAAATGGAAAAGAATATTGATATTGAAGTACTTTAAGTGATACGTTTTTTAGACAGTATTCCTGCAACGGTTGTATAAATATAAAACAATATTGAAATGTTATTGATATTGTAAGATTCATCGAATAACATGTAAATGTGTATATCAATATATTATAAATTTTAACTGGCATGCATATTGTTTTGTTTTTTCAATATTATTACTATAGTTTAGGAGTATGAGTATTCACTGACTTATTTAGTTTACTGTTATTTTTATACTAAATTTTTAGGTTTGATTTAAGTGATTAAAAGATGAACGATGGAAGAGAATATTTATCAATGATGCAGACAATCAGTGACGGGGTAAATTTAAATATACTATTTTAATTTAATTTAATTAGTGTCTCTTTCATTTGTTAATAGTTTGTTAAATGATAAATTATTATAGAAACTTTTTTTTTCCTACCGTCTGATTGTCTGCTCTCGCCTTGGTTAATTTCAAGTCCCAAACCGGATCGTGACACCAACGCTCCCACGACTGCCTCCAACCCCAACCTGCCATTCCTCCATGCTGTCCAACCGGTGTTCGCCACTGTCGACCCTACCCTAGGATTTGTTTGTGTTGTTTGTCATTTATTTCCTATATTGTGTAGTTATTCTATTGGTCCAAATTTCGTTATTGCAATCTTTTTTTAATGTCTAGGGGCCACAGCCCGGCGCCTAGGCGCCAATATATATATATATATATATANTGTTGCTCACTCCTCTCGAATCCTAGGCTGAAGTCGAAGGAAGACCGCAGCTGCTCCCGCTCCTCTCTAACTATAGGCCAAAGTTGAAGATGATATTGGTGTCTGCGCTCGGTTGAGCTCCACTTAAACACCAAATCAAAGAGGCATGTTCCCTTGCGCTCCTCTCGAACAACATATTGAAGAATTTGAATAGGATTTTACCTTTATTTTCTCTCACTAAACTGGTCCAATGAGCTTCACTTCAGCGTGCTGGAACTCTTCTTGTGCGAAATGAGCGCTTCGCTTAAGCGTGCCGGATTGCTGACCTCGGGACAGCAATGTGAAGCAGGATTAAGGCACTTCACGTCGCTTTGCGTTTGGAACACACTTTTAAAATTACCAAGTAACACATACCTATTATGTTTCAATCCTTCAAAAAACAATGAAGCAGATTATCGCTTTATTAGTGATACTATTCTATCAAATAAAATCATCATTTTTATTACTCCAATGAAGAACAGTTGGCTTACATTTTTTCAAAGTTTTTCCAACAACTCGGCTTATCCAATTTTTGTAGTAAACTGTGTGTATATACACAAACACACATTTTATTTTGTTTGCAGAGATTTTATCAAATTGAAACTTATTAATTATTCAGCATTCATCCTTTATTCTTGAATGAAACCCTTTTTATCTATCCATTATTTTCTTATTATTTCATTTCCTGGATGCTTCCATGCATACAGAAACCCCTATATATTTTACTGAAATGATATAAAAAAATTTCAATTATCTCACCATATTCACTAACATCCAAGTGCATTTTCCCTTTTTCCCAGCTCATATTTAATTTACATTTCTTCGAATTTGATCCAATAAGTCATCCCTCACTCACTTTTCCCTCATGTGACCAAATACCCGTAACTCGTGCAAANCCTCTCGAACTCTAGGCCAAAGTTGAAGATGATATTGGTGTCTCTGCTCGCTTGAGCTGCAACACCAAATCAAAGAGGCCTGTTCCCTTGCGCTCCTCTCGAACATCATATTGAAAAAGTCCAATAAGATTTTACCTTTATTTTCTCTCACTAAACTGGACCAGTGCGCTTCACTTCAGCATGCTGGAGCTCTTCTTGTGAGAAACGAGCGCTTCGCTTAAGCATGCCGGAGTGCTGACCTTGTGACAGCGATGTGAAGCAGGATTAAGGCGCTTCACATCAATTTGCGTTTGAAACACACTTTTAAAATCATCAAGTAATCCATACCTATTATGTTTCAATCCTTCAAAAAACAATGAAGCAGATTATCGCCTTATTAGCGATACTATTCTATCAAATAAAATCAGCATTTTTTATTACTTCAATGAAGAACAGTTGGCTTACATTATTTAAATGTCTTTTCAACAACTCTGCTTATCCAATCTTTGTTGTAAGCTGTGTGTATATACACAAACACACACAATCTAATTTGTTTGCAGAGATTTTATCAAATTGTAACTTGTTAATTTTTCAGCATTCATTCTTTTTTCTTGAATGAAACCCTTTTTATCTATCCATTATTTTCTTATTATTTCATTTCTTCCATGCTTCCATGCATGCAGAAACCCCTATATTATACTAAAATGATATAAAAAAATTTCAATTATCTCACCAAATTCACCAACATCCAAGTGCATTTTCTCTTTTCCCAGCTCATATTTAATTCACATTTCCTCGAATTTGATACAGTAAGTCATCCTTTACTCACTTTTCCTGCATGTGACCAGATACCCGTAACTCGTGCGAAGTCGCCAAAGTTTAGCCGGCGAAGGAGCCGCGGCGAAGCATGCAATCCTTCATTCGCTAACAGCAAAATCCACGTCTTCGACGGCCCCAAGGACGCAAAAAAATCACGACAAAACATCAAGATTGGAACTCCATCATCCAAATTCGAAGAAAAAAATAATCAAAATGCGACCGAGCAGACAACTCCAGAAACCACCATGCAATCCTAACCTTCGTGATCTCATGTTTCATTTGTTTTTGTTCCTCTACCACAATGTTTTTATGGATATTTGTTTAAGATGTTCGGTCTGCTTTGCAAATCTGGAAGAACCACTTTGTTCTTCTCTTTTTGAAAATTGTTTTTAATGCTTTATATTTTATTTATTTTTTGTTAATATTAATCAAGGTGTTTTTCAGTAGAAGATATGGATTCTGGTCTTATGTTAAAGGGATGAAGAGAATGTGAGCAAGTTGAGTGAATGGGGACAGAAAACCAAATAAAGTTGAGATTTTTTGGAATAAAGTTTGCTTTTTTAACTTTTGTTTGATGTCAGATGCCAACATAATCATAATGTTTTTTTTTCCCCCCTATTTAAGAAGGTTGAGTACTGTCTATTATAATCTTAGCCTGGCTGTTATATTCTTGGAGATGATACAGCCTATGAATCCAGGTCATGTTCTTGTGATAAATAGGAAATAAAATATAATTTGCATTGTTATTTATAAGGATAATTCTAAGAAAAAATGTGTCATCTGTACTGCAGACGTGCGGGCGACGGTGTGAATTGCATCATGCCTGCACGTACACAAAAGTTCTTTATTTTTTATTCTATTTCATAAACTTTGAGCGAATATAATTAAATGGAGCATTTATGTAAATACCATCTGATTCTGATGTATTTATATATACTTGGCATATAAACTTTGTTTTTGATATTTATACCACCAAAATTTTTCATATCACATCTGAAATATCACTGATTTAACTTCTTAAAACTGATTTAACTTTGTAAAAAGTTAAGTACATCTTTTCATTCGTCGGTAAGACTTTTGTGTATGTATATAAATCTTCCTAAAATTTAATATATATATAAATTGAATTTTGTGTTAGATATGCAAATACATAAGAGTTGAGTGGTATGTATGTAAATCTTCCTAAAATTTAAAGTTTTTGGAATTTATTTTTGTATTAAAATATTGGGAAATTTGAGACCTTTTGCATGAGAACATTTTAAGCATTTATACTTATGCTGATCTCGGATTTTAAATTTTGTAAATATTGTGCACAAAATGAGATAAAAATAGAAATATTGTGAGTGCATTTTCTTCAATATTGCAGAGAAAATTGCCCATCCCTTAGAACAGATGAAGATTATTATCTTTATTTGATCTGGTAAAACAGTTAAATACAAATCAAGGATATATCAAAACAATACCATCAAATGATGGCTTTAATGAGTGAATAAATAAGATTTAATTTTTAGCAAAATTATAGTAGAGGTGTAAACAAGTCAAATGGAGCTCGAGCTTGGTTCATCTGTCAAAATACCAACTCTGTGTTCGGCTCAGTACTAACATAGGCTTGTGACCTCGAATGAAATGTCCATTGGAGCTCACCAGAGAAACCATCTAAGGGATCGATGGCGGGAGAGTAGGAGAAGTGCCATAGCAGCTCACCAGAGAAAGCATCGACATGTCTAGGATTCGGCTAGTCGAGCTGGCTTCACAAGCTGAAGCTCGAGCTCAAGTTCACAGCTCATTTAACCAGTGTCAAGCTCTAGTTGCCTCGTCTCTGCAACACCTTTGTAAATCTCTATATCTCCTTTTCTTTTGCCGAACAAATTTACTTCAAAAAAAAAAAAAAAAGCCTAATCAGNGAATTTTGTGTTAGATTTGCAAATACATAAGAGTTGAGTGGTATGTATGTAAATCTTCCTAAAATTTAAAGCTTTTGGAATTTATTTTTGTATTGAAATATTGGGAAATTTGAGACCCTTTGCATGAGAACATATTAAGTATTTATACTTATGCTGATCTCGGATTTGAAATTTCGTAAATATTGTGCACAAAATGAGATAAAAACAGAAATATTGTGTGCATTTTCTTCAATATTGAAGAGAAAATTGCCCATCCCTTAGAACAGATGAAGATTATTATCTTTATTTGATCTGGTAAAACAGTAAAGCTCGAGTCATGCCTTACTCGGGCTTGGTTCATCTGTCAAAATACCAACTCTGTGTTCGGTTCAGTGCTAACATCAGGCTTGTGACCTCAAATGAAACGTCCATTGGAGCTCACCAGAGAAACCATCTAAGGGATCGATGACGGGAGAGTAGAAGAAGTGTCGTAGCAGCTCACCAGAGAAAGCATCGACATGTATAGGATCCGGCTAGTCGAGCCGGCTTCACAAGCTGAAGCTCGAGCTCAAGTTCACGGCTCATTTAACCAGTGTCAAGCTCTAGTTGCCTCTGTCTCTGCAACACCTTTGTAAACCTCTATATCTCCTTTTCTTTCGCCGAACAAATTTACTTCAAAAAAAAAAAAAAGCCTAATCAGCTTGTAAGATCCTCCACCCTCTGACAAAATTCGAAGGCCCATAAATCAACTAAAGTATCTCTTCTTTCTTTTCCTCTCCTTTAATCACTCCTCTCTCAAGTTTTCCATTTTTGTGGTATTTGTTGCTTGGCACTTAAGCTTGGAATCACAACTTAGCGTATGGCTTCAATTCCATTTATCAAAGGTTCTCCTTCTCTCCCTCTCCTTTTCCTCAGTGGGAAACAAAAGATAAATCCTTTGCTTGGGAATCAAAACCCATTGTCAATGCTCTTCTACTTCTTATATTAGGGTCTTAATCTTATGCAATTTTTTTTTTAAAAAATTTTGATTAGTATGGTTAATCATAACAATGAATATAATGATTATTATATATTCTCTTGTTGCGATTCACATTAAAATAAGTTTTTTTTTTTTTTTTTATGTCGATGCATATATGATTTTTTTTTTGTTAAGAGAATACGGTAACAATTATTAATAATTTGCGATTCAAGTTGGAAGGTGATTGAGTCAGGGCATGTAATAGTCTGCAATTGATAATTGAGTCATTGATGTATAGATTCATTGTACTATTCATTTTTTGCTTTGAGTATGCAGTTATTGTTGTCTTCTCCATTAATTTTGACTTCTTAATGGTTAGTTCTTCAACCTACCCTACATTAAATATTATTCAAGAAGGTCATAGGTACAAATGCCCATTAACATACCTAGGTGTCTAAGCGGGAGAGAATGATAAAGGAATATTGCATTTAAAGAGATTTGAAAATCATTGTCAAGCCTTAATTTTGTAGTTCATGATGGGAAATTAATTCGTAGATTTGTATTCGACCATAAAAAAAGACAATCGTTCTATGATGATATAGTTTATCCTACGAGTTTATATGTGCATTTGTGAGATATGATACACACTGATAAGACAAATTCACACACTGTATATGTCATCCATTGGATTCTATATTCCATGAAACAAGAGATCGGCCTCAAGCATTACTATTCCAAAAAGCTATTCTATAGTAAAATGGTTATTAAACTACAAATAGTGACATAAAAGTAGAAAAACTAGCTATTAGTTGACCTTAAGCTATGTGCCATTTCACCTTGCTTTATGATTTTGAATTGATTGAATTACCAATTAAACAAAAGAACCATTTTCTTAATGGCTCCTTTGCATCATTAAACTAATATATAGAGGAGTTATCTTTATAATGTGAAAGGCATTTAAAAGCTTGACTAAAAATCATAACTTTAAAAAGAAAACCCCCTCTAGATTTTTTATGTATAAAAGCATACATGAAACTATTTTGCATGGCCAAGTTGTGAAGAACTCGACCTCTTGACCCCAATCTCTCTCTCCCTCTCCCTCTCTCCCTCTCTCCCTCTCTCTCTCTTCTATTCTTTATATATTTATTTAAGGATTTAATTTCCATGAAACCTGAGGGGAATGTTGTCTGGCTCGAAGTCTTTCATTTCTAAGAGAGCCCTCGAGAATTTTTTTATTCATATTTTTGGGATCCTATTGGTTGTTTTCGGACCAGGCTTCATTCCCCTCAAATCTATGGAATCTATCTCAGAACTCGTCTTCTTCAGCATAGTAGTGAACTAAATCTTTCGTAAATTTGTAAGTTTATAATCTTCCTCTCTTCCTCCTTGTTATTATTATTTTGCAAAATACACCTTTTTTTTCATAATATTGATATTTTCACTTGCAAGTGAAAAAAATTAGTAAAATTTTGACTTTTGTTTTTCTTAGTTGATGATTTAGTGTTTCTTATTTTGAAAATTATAGTTTCATGAGTTCTGGCCGAATTGCTTTACTTTATAAAGAAGCATGCAACGAGAATAGATTCCCTACAGCATCCATGCTTCAAAGCTTCTTTGTTTTCTTCATCATTGCATTGCATAAATTTGATGCTTGTAACAACTTGCTTCCCATTTTGATATGTATATTCATAAGAATTGTGTGGTATGTAAATAAATGCACTTATTTCGATAAATCTTATATCAAATATAAGATTCATATACTTTTATATCTAAAGTCAAATTATATCTACACAATTCTTATGAATATATATATATATATATCTATGTGTGTGTGTGTGTGTGTGTGTGTACACGCGCACACACACACTATAGGCTAAGATAAGTGTGTACATACTATAAAATTGGTCAAATAATAGAAAACTTGCATCTTTTCAAATTAAGAAACTAATTTAATGCATGTGGAACATTTTTTTCATAGTTTTACTTCATAGAAATTGATGATGCCACACTTATATTTGGTTATAATTTTCTTGCTATTTCAATACATCATGAGATTTTTTTCATAATTGGATGTGCTATAGATTTGAAGTAGTAAGAAAAAGTATTTTTATACTTCTTTATTATAAATAGAAAATGTTTATAATACTCACTAGAGTTTCCTTAACATCTCATTTCTTATTATAATTTTATAGCTAAGTTTATAGTTAGACACATCCATCCCTTCTATACCCCAAATCAATCCATTTATTTCATTGAACTTTAGGGGTAAAAATATTGTCCTAAATAATCTTAGAGTTTTAAAGGATGGCATCCCAAAATAGTAATGTTGGGGTGATAATAGTAATAATAATTTCCCTAGTAAATACTAATAACTTGACCTACAGTCAAACGAAAGAAAGGGCACTCAATGGTCATGCTTTCAAGTAAGACAAATAACAAAAATTATGAATAAATTCATTAAAGATGGGGCATTTGCATACATGCCCCCTAATTCTACGTATTTACATATCTAACATCTATACTTTATTTTTTATATTTATACCACCCAAATGTTTCCCATCACATAGAAACTGCCAGTGTTTATTTTTAAAAATACACCTTTTCATGTATAGGTAAGGACTGTAAGGCCGATTGTAAAAATTAAAGTTTAGGTGATAGATATATAAATACATAGAAATTAAAATTTGGGAGGAGATTTAGATAGTCACAGGAACACATCAGGTTATGTGTTCACGCTTGGAGGAAATGCAATTACTTGGAATTATAGACTGCACAAGAGTGTCTCACTATTTGTGAATCTGAGTACATGGCAATGTTAGAAGAGAACAAGAAGATTATTTGACTAATAATTTTTTTTAAGGGAATTAGGTAAGCAAGCCAACAACACCCTCTTTAGTGACAGTCAGAAGCTAACTAAGGTAGTGATCATCTCAAAACTGAGGTTGTATATGACCTCAATCGACCTCCAAAAGTCATGATAATGGAGACACCACACTAGGAGCATTGGTGGATCTACATGGAGGAGCACAACGATAGAAAATCTCCAAGTGGGAGACTGTTAAATGTGGAGTCAAATTTCACATATTTAATTTTTTTTTTAAGATTTGATAGCCATCAAATTTAAATGGTTTTACACTTAAAATACAAATTTGATGCTTAGTTGGTTAATTAAAATTATTTCTCCTCTAAACTTAATCCCTCCTCCTTAGTCTATAAATGGGAGAAAATTAATAGGTGAATCATCCCAACTATTTGTATTTCTTCTCCTAAATTCATTGTAAGAGAGAAATATAATGAGATCTTAATTCAGACATGAAAATAGACAAAACATTGAACCACATAAATCTTCTTATGTTCTTTCGCTCAATGTGAGATTTTATATTTTTACTTCACATTCACTGTACATTTTTTTCTTTCTTATCTACTAACATAATGACCAACAGGTGCCGCCGTTGGGCCTAAACAGAATTTTAGTTGATCTTTGAATTTTAATCAATATCAAGTTTATCACAAAAGTTTTCTTATAAAAAATATTCTAATCGAAGCATTTGTGAAATATAATTATTTTTAAAATGATAAGAGAAATTGTAAAATATAATCATGTGTTTCTTTATAAATATCATTTTATTAATTTTCTTTGTTTTTCTTTGGATTCATTTACTTTATTTTTTCTATTTTTCCCTGCAGAAGCTTACTTCCTCAATGTTAATTTTATATATATATATTGAAAAGATTGATTCTCAATCAACCATATAGTCTGACAGGAGTGAACCCCACTTCCAGAAAAGTGTGCAATTCAATCCTACGCAGAAATTGAACCCCTGACCGGAGGTACTTACACCAAAGGCCGCGACACACACACTCATATATATATTTTTTTATTATGAATTTGTAATAATTTATTTAAATTTTCATTTATTTTTCTTTTTTATTGATTTCCTTCCTAACATTCAAAACATGGATTTTAGCACCATGGAGAGTTACTAAAGTTGAGCATGATCTAATTCTATTTGAATTAATTAATTTTGAAATCAAATCATTTATATCAACTCTCAAAAAGTTCAAGTTAAGCTATGATTTTCCTAAATAAAAGCAATTTAGTCAATTCCATTAAAGTTGAATGGATTTTACTTTATTTTTGCCATTTTTAGCCAAAGGATTAGAAGTTAATTAAAACAATCATATTTAATAATGGCAAGTAACACACATCACTTGAGCCTTATTTACTAGTAAAACTAACATTCTACCATTCCCATTTCTCAAAATTTCTAATAGATACTAATCCAATAATTGTAAGTGGAGTTAATTAATTAGGAGTTCTTATGAACCGAATTTTAGTTAATAAATAGAATAAGATGATAATATATACACATGATAGTTTGTGGTTACTTTTAAGACATAAATTAAGTGAAATCAATCTATAGAGATTTACTTTTCTCCCATCAATAGCTATAAATTTCATTTGTAAGGGCTCATGCACAAAACTTCTCCAAACAATAGCCAAAAAGGCATAAAATCCAATTAAACCAAAGTTTAAGAAAAGAAAAGAAAATTCACCCTCAGGTTTAGCCAAAGCATTAATAACAGACTACCCCTCCCTATTGTCAAAACAATTGAGACCATAACAAACCTCTCAGCAACGGTAAGTGGTGCTTCTGTTGCCGGAAGGAGGAAATGCTTGCCGCCGCCGAGGCTGTCCTCCCCCCTCCCTTCGCTCCCCGCTCGATGGAAAAACCTTCTTCTTCGCACCTCTGGAAGCCATAAGAACCCCATCGCTCGTGCTACCATCATCTTCCCCTCCATTTTCCTCACCAAATTTCATAGATCTTCTTGCTGCCACATAGTCGAATGGCAAAATTTGCGAAGAAGACCAACTGTTCCCTCGCAAGCCGCTCTTCTCGTGGGCGTGTTGGGACAACTGCTGAAATCCGGAATGGAGATCAGAGAGAGACATGAGCGGTTCTGTTGCGTGGGCATCTGCTTTAGAGATTTCAGCATCGCCATTGGTGACGTCAACGGTTTCGGGGCTTTTGGGTGGCGACTCGGAGCCGTCCATGCTGTTTTCTAATGGGATTACTTCTTCCAATGTGGCAGTTAGTGAGTGCTGATCTGGGCTTTGCACNGAGATTTGTAGTAAGAAAAAATATTTTTATACTTCTTTATTATAAATAGAAAATGTTTATAATACTCACAAGAGTTTCCTAAACATCTCATTTTTTTTATTGTAATTTTATAGCTAATTTTATAGTTAGACACATCCATCCATTTTATACCCCAAATCAATCCATTTATTTCATTGAATTTTAAAGGATGGCATCCCAAAAAAAACAAAAAAAAAAAAAAA
>JXCR01147173.1:79937-97377 GCA_002079205.1 Phalaenopsis hybrid cultivar
CGAGCCTTACACTTGGTGAAAATCAAATCCCAGACTAGAGGGGACTTACAACTGACGAGCAGATGACCAACCAACTGATCTAAGTACGCAACGCAAGTTTATATATATATATATATATCACAATGATATTTCTTATTACTATGAACAAGCAAAGATTAAAAATTGGATCAAATCAGCCAGCTTGATCTGTTCCGGCAGTGAATCAATTTCCAATAGATTTGTTGTCAAAAACTATTAAAAAGCAGGATGAAGATTGAACACAACCTATTTCTGATTTGAATGAAAAGCCAGGTTCATTCCATGCTTAAATTATCAACATTAAATTTTAATCAAATTAAAGTATAATCTAAATATTTAAAATCAAAATTTACAAACTCCAAGCCCTTAAAAACTTGATATTTCTAGTATTCATTAGTTTGCCTTCTGCTCCTTCAATCCTTTCCTTTCTTGAATCCTTTGGTCGCTATCCATTGGATCTCCTCTGCACGAAAAATCAAAATCTGTCTTCTTTCTCAATTCTAAGTTTTCATGTTTTCTTTGCGAGCAATGTATTCAGATTTTTGCGATTATTTTTACACACATGAGGCAATGAGTCAGGATCAGGATCTATTTTATGGATAGAACACAAAAATTAGGATGCACCGATACGGACATGAGGACACATGCGCCTTTAACATGGGTAAGTAATCACAGCAATAACGGTGATACTCAAATAGAAAAAATAATGAAAACCCTTGTCACTAAGAAGGATCAAGCAAAGAAGACCGGAATGCCGCATCAGTTCAGCAGTAAGTATAGGAGCGAGGATAATTGTGGAGTAAAAATTGATTTATTGGATTTTGACGATTGTATGAATCCAAACAAATTCATCGAGTTGCTCCAAATAATGAAACGATTTCACATGACATAAAAGATGAAGTTAGTTATCATTAAATTAAAATAGAGCACTTCCAAGTGGTGAGAGAATTTGAAGCTTCCAAGCCAATATAAAGGAAAGAGTAGATCTTGGCCTGATATAAGATGAAGAAAATACAACGCAAGTACCTCTCAAAAAATTATAAACAAACTAATTTTTTGAGACTTCACCATTTGCATCAGAAAGACCTATTAGTAGAGTATAATGCTAAATTTGAACAACTCATCCGAAGTGTGAGTTGGTAAAATTAAAAAAAAAAAAAAACATCAAGCCTGAAATCATGAAGGACTGAAACCAATTAGCAATACATTGCAGTTACGTTCCTACTGAACTTAGCATGTTGAACAAATCTTTAGTCTTGAAGATGAAGAAGCAACGCAATAGCATCAAATCCAGTCTACCACTCAAACAGAGTTCGACCATAGGGTCGGACAACAAGAGCACACTGGCAATTGCTAACCCTGCAATCATGAAGAGAATACAAGAGAAAAAAAAAAAAAAGGAATGAAAAGGTTAACACCCCATGACATTCCAAAATAAAAAAATGTTCAAGTGTCATGGACATGAACATAGTACACTAACTGTCAAATAAGAGTTTTTTTTATACAGCAGTGTGCAGTGGAAGAAACGAATAGTAGAAATTCTAGAAATGAGAAAAACGGGGAGGAATATCAATTGGCTGAAGATGAGGGAAAGATGTAGGTGGTTCGACGAGTTTTTTAGACCGAACCCAAGAGAGAGCAACAATGGCTTATACAATATATTTCATCCTCGTTCCACCTTGAAGGAAAAGGTGGACAGCCTCATTATACATGAAAGCAATTTTGAGAATACGGTGTCGATACAGATGGTGGATCCGACCCTGTTTACGAAGTAACGGATAGAGTTCTCCACCGTAGTCATGCTACTCACTATTTATTGAGATGTTTATCTTTATTTTATAATGTCTTGCACTGGATATTTGATTTTAAAATATAAAATTACTAGTATGAACAATTTTGTTGCAAAAAACATTACTATACAGAGGCAAAATGATCATTTGTCTAGAAATTGCTGCAGCATAGCAGTTTTCAAACTACAAAAAATAAACAAACATCCAGTTTATGCACAACTCTGCACAGTAGCTTATTATTAAGCTGCAGCTGCCCCAAACAGGCCCATAGTTAACATTCCAAATGTTAATTATTTAAGGAAAGAAATCTTATAAGTGCATTTCTTTAGCTATACTATCCATTCAAAAAGTAACAATATACGCTAAAAGCAAAAAAACATTATTAATTGTCATAACAAAAGCATAGAATTTGGAGCAAATTATCCTACTTACTAAATGGTTAAACCCAAACATCAAAAGATCAAGTGAATTGTTACAATCTTTGCCAGTACTAAAATGAAAATGAGATGAAATAGCTATAGATTTTTTTTTGTTGAGTTACAAAAATTAAAATGGATGGGACACTATATGGGTTATTATTAAAGAAAATGAGATTGTAAGCTCGCATCAGATAGAGATAATAGGTTTACATCTAAGTTGTGAAAGAAGAATCAAGAATCTTTAGATACTAAACTGACTTTTCGTAATGCATTCCACCCACAAACTAATAGTCAGTCAAAAGAAGCAATTCGAACTTTAAAGATTTACTGAGCTTTTGTGTTCTTGGTTTTAGTGGATGCTAGGAATCACATCCACTACTAATAGAATTTGCTTACAATGATAATTTTCAATTAAGTGTTGGTATGATATCATATGAAACACTCTATGAATGGAAATACATAACTCCTCTTTGTTGGGCAAAAATAAATAAAATTAATTAAAGCTGATTTAAGAAATTATGCTACTCAAAAGATTCAATTGATCCATGATAGATTGAATGTTATATAAGATAAACAACAAATATCATGAAGCTAAAGACAGATTGGTGGATTTAATGTTAGTAAGTTTATATTTATCAAATTTAATCCAATGAAAGATGTAAAACACTTCAGTAATTCAGAAAACTAAGCTGACAATATAGAGAACAAGATGAAACTATTAGAAAAGAAAATGTAAGAAGTGACAAACAACTAGCATTACCAGCACATATGGATACATGGCTGATGAAACCACTCAAATGGTCAAAAGATCCTATAGACAAACAATCTGAGCTAACATATCTAAAAACCAAGGCAATATTAAATTATGATGTAAAACGACTCCACTGTCTAGATATTCCATTCGTAGGAACTTTCTGAAAATATAAAACCCATAGAAATACTACATGGAAGAAATAAAAATGCACATCCATATCTCTTTAAGGTATCTATGACTGCTATTATCAAATCCTTAAAATTTTTGAAGACGAATTTTTTAAAGAGAAGATTGTAAAAGCTGTTCTTTTTTATATATTGAACTGATGACATAGTTTAACTGAACCGACAAGCAAGTTCCTTCCTCAGCTTATGAGAGGGGGGCAGAAAAATGGACCAACAAAAAATGACTGCTATTATCAAATCCTTAAAATTTTTGAAGACGAATTTTTTAAAGAGAAGATTGTAAAAGCTGTTCTTTTTTATATATTGAACTGATGACATAGTTTAACTGAACCGACAAGCAAGTTCCTTCCTCAGCTTATGAGAGGGGGGCAGAAAAATGGACCAACAAAAAACAAGAAAGCAAAGCAAAAGATAGAGAGACTAAGGGCTCGTTTGGAGAAGCTGCAGTGGCGCGGCGCGGCACGTGGACGCATTTTTGTGTCGTTTGAGGCGGTGGCGGCAAAGCGTCGTTGCGACAGTTTTGACATTGTAATGAAAAAGCGGCGCAGGATTGACCCCGCAGCCAACATTCGTTCACAAAGGATTACCCGGATAGCCTTGACCTCTCTCAGCATTCGTCTTCCCCCGCAACACCTCCTTCTCCGATCACCTCCAACATCCCCAATCCCAAAACCCTCTTCGCTTCTGCAACTCCACCTGGGTCAATCGCCTCCTCGAAAACTCCCTCCGCTTCGCAGACGTGCACGGCGGCTTCCGATCTGTGATCATCGCCTTGAATTAACAGCTCTCCGCTGTACGCGCTGCTGTGCATCGGCGAGATGATGCGGCCATAGCTTCCGCTTCCAGTGAACAGAAGAAGACGAAGAAGCAGTTACTGAAGCTGGTCGCTGAAGCGAGGAGCATTGGGCGATCGGGGGGTGCGGCTCTACTTGAGATCGATTGCAAGTAAATAATCGAACAAAATATATTGTATTGGGAATTTAACTATTCTTCTCAGGTTTTATTGGGTCTAGTTGCTTTTAGAAGCCAATTTTTTACCCACATAATGCATGAAGTTTCTAGCTAAAGAATATGACATTGGTTAATTTTTCAGTTTTATTTGTGTTTTATCTTTGGGTATGTACTTTTTAATAATTGGATTTATTTTACCTTCTATGATGAATGAAACTTTTCACATGGATTGACCTCACTTTTGGGGCTCACTATTAGATTATTGGTGTACCTGAACTTTTTGCTCTTAGAAATGAATTTCTACTTCTGAAATTTCAAAAATATGATTGTTAGAGTCTTCTTTTAAATAATTTTACCAAACAGAGGTAATATGGTCATTTTTCCAGAAACAGCTGCCCCACAACTGTTATCACACAGATGCACCAAACAGGCAACCAGCTTCCCCGCAACACCTTCCTGGGGCAGCGCAGCTGCAGTTGAAAAGCTGAGAAGCTGCAGCTGCGCCAAACAGAGTCTCAGGCTTCATTTCAAACAAAGACAATGTTTACTGAATTTCTTTTAAAAGTTGTATTTGTCACTTGATGAAATGACCTGCGATCTGAAACAACAAAAAATTATCATTCTTGCGAAAAAACTTTCAGAGATGTTTGCCTCCTGCAATTTCACCAAACAAAATTTTTTTACAGTCGTCGGCGTTCGCTCCAACTGAACGGAACTTCCTTGTTGTTTCAAATGAAGCCTAAGTAGCAGGCGGGCAAGCGTCAATGAGAGAGATCGAGAACAATCATGTTAGGTTAGAGTAAGATAATGGGAAAACTAGTGTGCAAAAATCAATTGCAAGTTGAACTTTTCTCCCTAAGATTCTGTATGTGAATTTGTGGAAAATTGAAGCAGAATGAAAAACAGCTGAGATATGGAAAAAAAACCATGTTTTATAACATTAAAAGAAATTCCAACAAAGGTAAATATCTTCACAAATTAACATGCAAATCATAAGAGCTTAATATCCATCTGTTATAATTAATCAGTAAAATTCATAGCAATATAAGAAAATAAAAGGGAAATTTACATAGATCACACAATTCTCATGTTTTTACATATCTAACATCCAAATTTTGATATTTACACTTATAAAACTTTAGTGTCATAAATCTATGAATGAAGAGGTGTATATCATTTTTAAAGAGGTAGTGATAGTGGTACCTTTTATGTGATGTTAAAGATTTAAGTGGCATGCATGTAAATATGAATGTTTATGTGTTAGATAGGTAAATACATGAGAAATGTGTGGTATGCACGCAAATGCCCCTAAATAAATTCTAACATAGCCATAAAATATATCACATACCTGCTCTGAATCATTCCCTTTCAAAGGTTTTGTTTTCTTCCTCGAAGTGTTTCCAAACAAAGCTCCAAAAGCGCATGCTGGTTTTTTCATTACCTGAACAGAAGCTGTTGGTGTACCCTGCAAATAGTTGTCATTAAATTATAAATACAGGCAAAAAAGCAAAAAATGGTCTCCAAATTAAAAAATATGCATTGCCTTACATCTTTGGTTGGTTGGGAAGATGAAGCAGCTTCATTGTCAATCATGTCCCTCTTAACTGTTTCAACTGCATCAACATTTTTGGATGAATAGCTAATTTCTAATAATGACAACTCTGGAATTTTCTTCTCTCCCTGAAGTCTGCTAACCGAAGTGATTTGACCAAGGGACTGATTCATGCTTGTAGGATTTATATTGTCAGCCCCCGATAGTATATCCAATTTATTGGAACTTTTACCATCTCCTTCAGCAGCTGTGCAGTCCATAACATGCTCATTAGGACTAACAGATTCTGAGTTCTCAGCTTCTGAAATTTGCATTGCTAACTGCATCATCGGATCATCTCACTGCTTGACTCTAAGAAACAAAAGGGGCATTACATACATAGGACACAATTCTTATGTGTTTACATATCTCAAAACTAAAATTTTATATTTACACACTAACACTCAAATATGTAATATCATATAAAAAATAACACTATTACCACTTTTTAAAGTGTAATACACCTTTTCACATACATAGTTTTAAAGCACCAAAGTGCTATGTATGTAAATATGAAAATTTAGGTGTGAGATGTAAGTATATAAGAATTGTCTGCTGCGCATGTAAATTTCCCTAAACAAAAATACAAAAGCTCAGTTGATCAAATCTGTTTCACTTACAGCTTCAGCGCGGCCATTTCTTATCTCTTCAGCAATGCTCTCAAAAGCAGAAGAACTAGAAATTGCATTCTTAATAATCCTCAAGACAGCATTGAGGTGGCGCTCAACATAATGGTGCTTTGATTTGACTAACCGACGTAAGCTTCCAGATGATTGAGGCATTTGTCTAGCTATCATACATAAGGAAATTAGAAGTAAACTTTAAGTGCTTGATCATTACACGAGCAATGACAAGGCTGAGTTGAAGCAAAGGAAGTTCAAGTACCAATCTCAAGTACAGCTTTGTTTGGTAATATATATCCAGTACTTTCATCCTCTTCACGAGCGACTTTATCCCTCCATTCACATAAACCCTGTAAATAATTGAACGGAAGCATTAATAAACAGCAATATAGATCAATACTTATGAAAAATGATTAGCTTATAAGATTTTGAGGAAAAACAAGGAAATTTTAGTTCACGCTACTTTAAATTTAAGCAGTGATTCATCAATTCAAAGTTCTTACAACAACTTTACCAAAAAACATTGGATTGGATGAGCTTCCTTTTGTTGATTTCAAAAATATGACTTTCTTATTGACATTATTTTGTAGTTATTTTTATCTCAAATTTGTAGTCCTCCATTTTGTAAGTTTCCTATTAAAACTTTTCAGAGGATTGTATTAATTTTCTACATAATGTAAATAAAATCACTCTACAAACTTTTAAATTCCTGTCAAAATCATTAAAAAAGGAATTAAAAAGAAGATTTTTTTTATCTATAATTTTATGGCTAGTTTTTAAAGGTCTTTAGAGATGACATATAATGTGATATGAATCTAAAGAAATAGTGAATATTCAAAAGAATAAAATTCAAGGAAAATAACAAGGTGGGTGAGGTTTACGATCAAATTTTATAAATGTTTGTTTCTAATATTCAACACAAAAATTAAACATCCAATAACATGAAAATGAGCGATCGTAGGTTTTATTCTAAATGACTCTAAATAGAATCTTCATTGCTTGAGTTCATTTTGCTGAAACCTTGGGTCACTAGATCTTGAACCAATAAACATGTCAAGATACATTCCAACTCTCAACCTTGTAACACTTAATTCAAAGTAACTTCAATCAAATGTTTATGCTTTTCGACATGAGCTCAGCAAATCATAATTTGATAAATGAAGCATAATCTTTTTGTTGCTTAGTCTAAAGACCCAAAAATAAATTGAGTTTTCCCATCATTCTTATCTTAAATTCATGACTCATCATCTTTGCAAACTCACAGCACATAGATTCACAGTTACTCCCACGGTCATAAACACAAAACTTGGCTATAATCACGTTAGTTCTTATTTTCTTGATAAATATGTTTATCTACTCTATTCTTAATGAAATTCCTCTGGAAAAAAATAACTTATCATACCAAGTTTTGGGAGTGCATTTCAAATTATACCAACCTTCTTCAATTTACAGGCATAAACAAGTTGTTCAATATCTTAAAACGTAGGAGGCTGCTCTACAAATGTTAAACTCAAAATTCATTTGAAAGAGCTTAGGAGCAACCTAGCAGCCACTAATCCTTCTATTGGTAATTTATGCACTCTACTTAACTATATCTTTTGTAACCAATAAAAAATTATTTCAAATAATACAACCTAATACCAATTTAGTTACAATAGCACTATGATCAATAGTTCTTCGGACTTATTACCTAATATTATTCCTAGTGATTTAATTCCCAAAAAATATTGATATATAAGCCCATCTAAAAATGCACATGACATCCATTTGAGAGAGCTTAAAGTCCTAAAAGCATGCAGATGCAAGGAGCAACCTAATAACCTTAAGCTTGCTATTGATGCAAAAAATTTCACAAAGTTTATGCCTTCTACTTGATTATGTCCTTTATAGCTAATCTAAAAGCATGCAGATGAAAGGAGCGACCTAATAAACTTAAGCTTTCCATTGATGCAAAAAATTTCACAAAGTTTACGCCTTCTACTTGATAATGTCCTTTACAGCTAATCTAACATTGTTTCAACAATACAACTTAAATCAATAAACTTAATCCTAAATATCTATTTTGTTTCAATAACACAATGCTAAGTGAGTCTTGGAACTAACTCTAAAATTGAAATTAATCTGCATTGCATGACTCAAAAAATCATCCTTTAGAGCTTCATCAGTACTATAGATTTTATCCTAACAATTACAAATGTAAAATGATGCATCTTAGTTCTAAGATTATTTCTAACTCTAGTACCCTGATACGGATCATCTATAAAATCATTAGAATGAAGACTAGAATACTTCCCATCCTAGGGCAATTCAAATTGAATTTCTTTCCTCTCATCAAATTGATCTTTCTAATTCTATCCATGTCATCAACTAAACATCATTCGTGATTGATTTAATTTTTTATTCGACAAAAGAATGAAATTATTCTTCCACATCTATGTTTCTCCCATTGAAACTCTAGGAGCTTCACCATATAATGAGTGTCCAAGGGAAGTAGCAACGTCCAATTTCAGATATAATTTTCCAAAATTTTGATACAAAGCATCAACACCAAAATCAATTCTCACAACATGGCTGCATCAGAATTATGTATTACTGAAATTAAAACACAAACTAAACAAAAATCTTCATAACTACTACAATCTAATGAAATTCATTTTTTTTCAAAAAACTTTGCTTAACATATGCAACTTGAATTTTTAATGATGATAAAATTAAACATTTGCAGCACAATAATGCAAAGAGTGGAAGAACACCCACCCTCCTAAGTCTCCATGAATACTGTTTACGGACTTACGATAATAAATATGGGTAAAATGAAACAAAATGGAGCAAAAACACGTCTAATTCCCTCCATCATAGCTCCAGCTTTATTGGAGATGAATAGAAACATTGAAGCCTATTTCAACTACCTTCATATAACACATTCATCATCTATCCTTTTTTTTTTTTTAATCTGGGCTCTCTTCTTATACCATTTCTCCATCTCTCTCTACCCTGTGGCTTTTTATAGACCTTCTGCTGAAATTAAAAGAAAACAATGCTAGAAAAAAAAATTAATTTGCCAAAATATAGTACTTGCTCAGGCACAAGAGTTCCCAATTAAACAACTAGAACCGAGATTCATGCTGGCGAGGTAATCTTAGAAACAGTAAATAAACTTACAGCAACAATAGCAAGTTGCTTTGCATCAAAATCAGCTTCAGACAACCTGCAAGAAAAGGGCAACCCATATTCAGTTAAGAAAAAGAGCATTAGGACAGAAGTATTACAGTTCAACGAAGTCTATAAAACCCGAAGACTAAGGTACTAACCCATATATATGGAGATATGAAGTATCTGTTAAAACTTCCTTCTCATAGAGTTGCATACAAATTTCAGAGCTGCGCTTGTAAACCTGAAATTAACAGAGTAAAAAACTAACAATCCTAGAAAGCAAGAACTAATTGAGGAAAATCATAACATTTCATAATTTATTTTATCTTATTATTTCTAATCATAGATCTGCACCTCTAAAAGAAGATCATTTTCATCAGAGGATAATGAAAGCAACCTGCTTCTCATCAAATCATAGATGTGCAGTAGATAATGTGTATCTTCTCGGGCATACCTGTTAAAAAGATATAATTACAGTCAAGCATAAGTAATGGTAATTAAATATGAATTAAAGTTCGCTAATTGGTGCAACATTACTTGATCATTTCATCAGGTAAAGGCCTTAGTCTCCAATCTGCATTTTGATATCTGCAAAATCATATGGAAAATCTCAAAATAAAGATTTTTTTTTCCTAATGAAGAAAACTGTGTTTTCCTTTTTCATCACACTCCAAAACAGCCAAAATTTTCAACAATCGCAAAAACATGAATAGAAAAATAAAATTTATTTTTTCAAGAAAAAGGAATTACTCTTTATTAGCTTCAACATCACAAAAGTGGCGTAAAAGGTACTCAAGACTATTTCTTTCCAGCTGCAGTAACCTTGAAGCCTGCAAAACAAAGAATTTAGTGACAGAGCTGAGTATGACAGTTTACAAATGTTGCACATACTACCAAAAAAAGCTGCACAAAATAAATACCTAAACAAACACTTGGAACAAAAAGTACAATTACGAAAAACTTGCAAAACACATGTTTGAAGGCATACAGGGCAAATATCTGAAGCTGCTGAAGTACAAAATCAAAACATTAAATAGAACAATTGGCCATCAATCTCATTAATGACCCCAAATAGCCAACAAGAGAAAACCATATTGGGCAACATGTATCAGGGTATTGCAGCGTCAACAAGCTAAATATTTATTTTTAACTGGGTTGTACATGGATTAGCTAATACCAGGAAAACAATAAAGAAGACCGGGTTGACTATGTCCCTGTTCACAAAAAAAAATATCTAATCTAATGTGTCTGACAGTTCAAAGATTGAAAAAGAAGCAACGAAAAAATAATTAATATCCATGTCCCAACAATAGAAAAAACCGCTCATTTGCTTTTATAGGGACACAGAGAACTAGAGAGGGAGAAAGTTCCAACACTCTATCTCATAATTATATAAGAGGTTGAAAAATGACGGAGAGCAGGTACACTCTCAAGTCTCAACAAAAATTTAACAAAAATAATATTTTAAAAAATTAACATACAAGCTCAAATTGGAAAAAATTTATTCACTCACTTCAAAGAGAATGTAGAAAAATCAATTTGTCAGAAATCCACTTCCATTAATTATGCCCATATCAACTTACCATCTAGCCCAACTATCCACATTTATTCACTCCATGCTACTAGGTGATCTATAGAATTGTTACTAATATATCATCGATCCGTAGTGTTGACGAAGGTAGAGACCCGGTCCACTTCCTATTACGGCAGATTCTTTGATAAATTGATTCTAATTTATCTGCTCTTAATTCTTTTCCTTATGTATTTTATTCCCTGTCATAGCTTGATGATTCCCAATCTTTATTTAAAACAGTTACCTTCTATTGACATGAAGAATAAGGAAAACTTAATTAATTGATTAAGCTTTACCAGATTAATCTCCTGCCCCTCCTGTTGTTATAGAGGAAAAGACAATGAATATGATAGCTTGCCTTAAATATGGGTCATTAGAGCATGATTCCATGGAATCATGAAATTAAGCGTTACCAAAAAAAGCTAGATACTGTGAAGCTTTAAAAGGGCTCCGATTACAGTGATGGGGATTACTCTTCAAATAGTTTAAAGTTATATTTTTTTCTTCTTGGTGTGACTCTCGGTTCAGAGAGAGAGAGAAGGTGAGAGAAAGAGAGAGAGAGAATTCTTTCTTGTAAGTTGACGTGGTCGACGGTGTAATCCTCAAAGCTAATAAAATCTTGCAGCTCCGTGGACGTAGGCAATTTGCCGAACCACGTAAATCTTGTGTCGCCTTTTTTTGGTGTGATTTTTCTCGATCTGTTTTTCGCTTTATTGTCGTCGTTTTTCATAACAATTGGTATCAAAGCTTTGGTTCGAGGCTGAAATAAAAAGATGGACGGAGACGAAATGATGGCATCAGGGATCGAGAAGTTCAATGACACAGATTTTAGTTACTGGAGAATGCAGATAGAGAACTACCTCTATGGGAAGAAACTTCACCTGGCGTTGACGGGAAAGAAGCCGGAAAAAATGAACGAGGCGGAATGGAATCTGTTGGATCGACAGGTTCTAGGGGTTGTTCGATTAACCCTGTCAAGATCTGTTGCCCATAACGTCATCAAAGAGAGGACTACTGCAGATCTCATGGCAGCTTTATCAGACATGTATGAAAAGCCATCAGCGAATAATAAGGTGCACCTGATGAAAAAGTTATTCAACCTGAAGATGGCGGAATGTGTGTCTGTTGCTCAACACCTGAATGAGTTCAATAATCTCACTAATCAATTGTCATATGTTGAATTGATTTTGATGATGAGATTCGTGCGCTAATATTGTTGGTTTCATTGCCAAATAACTGGGAAGCCATGATGATGACAGTTAGCAGTTCTGTAGGTAAATCTATATTGAAATATGATGATATACGTGAGACTAAGGAGGTGCGCACGAAAGATTCTGGCGAGACCTCGGGTTCGAGTTCGACACTGATTGTTGATTCTAGAGGGAGATCACGGGACAGGAACTCAAATAGAGAAAAATCAAAATCAAAATCTTGTCAGCAGACAACCTGCTGGAATTGTGGCAAAGTTGGCCACATAAAAAGGAACTGCAGAAATCTCAAGAAGGAGAAATGATGATGCAAATGTTGTAACTGAAGAAATACATGATGCGCTATTGTTGGCGGTTCACAGTTCTGTTGATGACTAGATACTGGATTCAGAAGCTTCCTTCCATACATCTTCCCACCGGAAGTTAATGCGAAATTATGTTGCAGGCAACTTTGGGAAGGTATATCTGGCTGATGGAAAAACTCTTGACATGATGGAGATGAGAGACATTGATATTGCACTCCCTAACAAGAACAAGTGAATTTTGCAAAAAGTCAGACACGTTCCTGAATTGAAGAAAAACCTCATTTCTGTAGGGCAACTCAATGAGGGTGGTCATTCAGTAGTGTTCTCAGATAATACTTGGAAGGTTACTAAAGGAGCATTAGTTCTGGCTCAGGGTAAGAAAACTGACACACTATATATGACTACAGGTTTACTCATGCGAGGAAACATGAGTCAAAGATAAGAAAACTGACACACTATATATGACTGCAGGTTTACTCTGCATGAAAACATGAGCCAGAGGTGCATTATGGGGAAACAGAAGAGAGTCAGTTTCTTGAAAGGTGGTAGAGCGCCAAAGATAAAAAAACTGAATTTTGTACTGACATATGGTGGAGAACCACAGAGTTATGAAAAAGTCTTGCAAGATAAAAGTTCGAGCAAGCGGGAGCTGACAGAACTTCCACCAGGAAAGAAGACATTGCATAACAAGTGGGTGTATCGGGTGAATACTGCGTTTGATGGCGGTAAGAGGTACAAGACTGCACTTGTTGAAAAAGATCTTCAGCTGAGGCATGATATTGCCCATGCAGTGGGAGTTGTTAGCAGATACAAGAGTAACCAAGGAAAGTGCTTGGAGGTACAAGACTGTGTTTATGCTGATATATCAGCTGAGGGTGTTACTCTTGAGAAGCTGAAGTTGTGCTCGACTTCAGCTGGTCTTCTGGCATGAAGACCGGAGGTTTGAGTTGCAGAGGTGGAGGATATCACGTTTGAGGAAAATGACAGTGAAGCCAATGAATGGTGCAGTTAGTGTCTGTCTCCAAGTGGGAGAATTGTTGAGGAAGGTGGAGACCCGGTCCACTTCCTATTACGACAGATTCTTTGAAAAATTGATTCTAATTTATCTGCTCTTAATTCTTTTTCTTATGTATTTTATTCTCTGTCATAGCTTGATGATTCCCAATTTTTTATTTAAAGCAGTTGCCTTCTATTGACAGGAAGAATTAGGAAAACTTAATTAATTGATTAAGCTTTACCAGATTAATCTCCTGCCACTCCTGTTGCTATAGAGAAAAAGACAATGAATATGATAGCTTGCCTTAATGAGCTTTATATGGGTCATTAAAGCATGATTCTATGGAATCATGAAATTAAGGGTTATCAAAATAAGCTATATATTGTGAAGCTTTAAAAGGGGCTCCGATTACAGGGATGAAGATTACTCTCCAAACAGTTTAAAATTATATTTTCTTCTTCTTGGTGTGACTCTCGGTTTAGAGAGAGAGAATGTGAGAGAAAGAGAGAGAGAGAGAGAATTATTTCTTGTAAGTCGACGTGGTCGACGGTGTGGTCGACGGTGTAATCCTCAAAGCTAATAAAATCCTCTGCAACTTCGTGGACGTAGACAATTTGCCGAACCACGTAAATCTTGTGTTGCCTTTTCTGGTGTGATTTTTCTCGATCTATTTTTCGCTTTATTGTCGTCGTTTTTCATAACACGTAGAACATTGAAATTATTATTCTCCTTAATAATCAGTCATTGGACTATTGTAATTATTCTTTCCTGATATTGTATTTCCTATTATAAGCTCTCCAAGGACTGCTACAAAAATATCACAATAAAACAATAAATAAATCATCTCCAATTCTCGGCAAATACCACTTGTCAATTCAAATTCTTGTGCTATAAAAATGGAATATTAATAAGCGGCTCAATGGATGCATGTAAATAAATCTCTTACTACTTACCCTCTCTTTGTTTTATTAACACATTTCTTTTATCGTCATAAGAATTTTTGCCTATGATACACAGTACAAAAAATGAGGTGTCAAATACAACCACAACCGTCCAAAATAGCTGCATAAAAATCTAGGCAGGAGGCCACCGAAATAAAGAAAACTGATTCTACACAAGCATCAAATGGGTAACCATCCAAATATTGAAGTCACTATAATTTCATAAGACCTGTAATTTTTCAAAATGCTGGAATTATTTTAGAAAAACAGTGACAGGAAAAAAATATGGCAGATAAAATAGTAAGTGACACCAAAGTCAAAAAAGTAGTACAGCAAATAGATTCCTGCCATACTAAAGTTGCGCATACATTTCGACATTGAAATGTAACATTGTAACATTGAAATAGAACAAACATTTCAAAAACCTCAAATTAATAAAAAAAGAAGGCAATGACGAGATGATGAACAATAAGTGCGTGTGGCTGTGTGTGCTCATATTTAAACCTATGACTGTCACTAGCAGCATTTTTAAACGTTCAGCATATGATATAAAAGAATAAGAATTATTTCTCTAGATATATACAAAAGACTTATTATAAGGATTGCATATCAGGTTTGCAATTCAGATTTGGACATAAAAATTACCCGATGCCACCCAAAACCAGTCCACTAATAAAAGGGTCAAAAATCTCAACAAAGCCTGAATAAACCTTAAAGTTAAGTAGTGATAGCTTAATGCCAACCTAACCCAAAATGAACACAACTACCTCATTTCCACATGAGAACACAATTAAAAAAACAATAAATTTTATTAACATGAGTTTTTCGTTATACAAGTATAAAATAATTAAATCATTATTTTTTTGGTTAACCCATACTCAACTCATATTTTTCTGAAGTCACTTAGGCTTGACCAACATATTGCATGGGTTGGCCCTCACAAGAACTTTTTTATCATGTTAGTTTCAAGCCAGATTTTTGGGTCAGGTCAAATATTGACACCTTTGATTTATCAATTCAATTCTTCAAGGAATCCAGAGTACAAATCAAGTATAAATATAGAAGAGATGATCCATAATTTTTCTATGAACAGAAAAAATACTTTCCGGAACAAAAATAAAAGGACAAAATAATGATACATTATTTGAATATTTGAAGTTAGATTTTATTCTATTTAATCATACAGAAGAAACAACGCCATTGATTAGTGAGATGGATGAAGCAATCTTAGAAACCTTCTGGAAAAATGCAGAGAAACAGCAAAATCCAAGGACTCCAGGATTTGTGAACATAAACAACAAAAAATACTCTCCCTCATGTTGGGTAGTAGATAACCATCATACCCAAGTCAATAGTTCAATATGACCTTAACGAGAATATCAGTTATTTGAAGATTTGAATGTGTAAATAAGTTGGATGGAACTAGCATCAAAATATTCCTCGGTAAAATAGCAATAAACCACTAATGGTTTGATACAATTACTCAGGATCAAGTTTTTTATATAAAAATGATGGTAATATTATTATCATTAGACTCTTTTGATATTAACTTCAATTTTTGTAGCATTATCTGCAATTAAATCTCTTCACAGATCTCGTGCGGCATATCTCTAAATTTTGCTTTAGCACTTCCTCATATCACAATAGTTTGTTCTTTACTCCTCCATGTGATTAGCTTTCCCCACATATGTGCAATATCCAATAGTTGATCTCCTATTAGTAACAAAACTTGCTCAATCCTCATCAACTAACACTTCCACATTTATGTGAAGAGATTTCCTAAAATATAGTCATTTGCTAGGATCCTTCTTCAAATATTGAAGGATCTGAAAAACAGCCACATCTGTGCCCTCGGGATTAATCTTGTATGTTGGTCGAGTTAACTGAAAACTAAATCTACTTCAACATGTCTCTAATATCTTCTTTTCTCATTAGGACATATATCCTCGAAAACCATCATAACAATTAAATCCATAGTGTGTTCATTGGTTTATGTCCCAATAGCTCAATTTTTCTAGGATCAAGAACATACTTCAACTAGGATACATAGATGAATCCCTTAATAAGGCAATATTTATACCAAGAAAATATAAAACTTTCCCTAGTCTTTATCATCAAATTCTTTCACCAAAAAATTATTCGAATTGATTATTTCTCCATCATTGTTTTCAAAGAATAATGACATCAGCATAAGCAATCAATAAACAAATCTTGCAATTGACATTTATTTTATGAACATGGAGCGCTAAATTTAGCATCACGAGAAACCATGCATCTTTGCAAACCTTAAAAATCAACTAAGGATGTGTTTGGGGGAGCTTATTTATAGCGGTGGCGTTTTGAAAATGCCACCTGACTGTTTGAATAATGCTTTTTACAGGCGTTGATAGATTTGTATTAAACGAGGATCGCGGGTAGGGCGTTTCGTTCGTGCGAAAGACATTTGTGGCCCTCGATCTCTCTGCCCAGCAAATGACTCGTTCGCCTTCTCCTCCTCCCGACCCCCTCACATCTCCTTGTCGGTCAACTTTTTCGATTGATAGAGATTTGAAAATATGAAATATAAAAATAATTTTTGAAATTTAATTTAATATAATAGATATATAGTTTAGGTTTTGAAAATAGCATGTTTTAAAATGAGACCAAATAGATCTTATTCGTCCAATAGTTTGCATAATCGTGCCTGACACCCTGAATACTACACATTCCAAGAGAAAAGTGTAGACTCCGATAATAGGCCCAATTCTGCAAACTAAGAGATTTGTGACATCCGTTTGGTCTGCGAACTTTTATGTGTGACCGACAAATTCCCCTACTTAATACAAAGATTAAATAGGGTTTATTTTACCTGGGTTCCAAGTTCCCTATAGAGGCAAGCCCCTATAGTTAATTACATCCCAAATGACGGGAGTCACTTGAGAAAACTCTCGAT
>JXCR01147173.1:99530-110113 GCA_002079205.1 Phalaenopsis hybrid cultivar
GCTGGGAATTAGGTGGATGGAATCTCCCCTAGGTTGTGCTTCTAAAGTGTAAGAAGCCTAAACTGAGTATTAAGTGGATGGATTCTCACCTAAGGTGTGCACTTAAAGTTCTAGGAAACCTACACTTTAACTTATGCTTAAAGTGGTTTAAAGTTTTCTACATCTTCCAATTAGTTAAATCATCAATCCCCGTCTTTATGACTTAACCATTTAAAAAATAAATAAAATAAAATAAGGCCGAACCACTTTCAAAACTAGCAAAGCCAAGGCGGGGGAAAAGCCAAGTGAATCGGCCTATAAAGAAACGTTTAAATTCTTTCAATATTATAATTAAATAAAACTCTCGAGAAGAGTGTTCAAGTACGTTCCAAAACAGTGTTATGATTGACCCAAAAGGTGTTTAAAGTCTTCTCTAAAACAAGTATTATTGCAAGCCCAAATCAACATGAGATTCATCACATGCTTGACCAAAAAATTGTACAACTGAAACCATAACCTAAACTTATCTAATCCTACATGAAAGCAACCACAAGGTCATTTAAACTTTTAAATTGTCGAAAACATATAAAAATGAATTTTCAGTGCTTGCAGGGTCATAACAACATTACAAATACAAATAACTACAACATGTTAGCATCACCAGCAAATCTTCCCTTAATATCGTTCCAATTAGTCCACAAACATGTCACAAATTTAACTGCAACTGTCTAAGTTTCAAAAACATGCATAACAACAATTAGACAACTCGAAGAAAATACGTCGTGTTAAATATCAAAACTTAAAAGAAGCAATCAATATTTCATAACATAGTTCGCCGTTAAACTTTGACCAACAACAAGAAGGAATCAAATCATTAACTCATTTTTTAAACAGATAAGGAGACGACATAAGCTGAATAAATAATAAAATAAAATAAAATAAAATATTAATAATAAAAAAAAAAAAAACTATCAGAAATAGAAACACAATAGCATAAATATCAAGATATGAAGCCCAAATTGGACATGAATAAAATCCACATAAAATATAAGTTGTGTTTGGGATCTTGCAAGAACTCACAGAGAAATGAAGAATCGGAGGAAGCTTCTCCTATGTAAGGAAAAGATGCGAAGGCTTTCGGTATAGAGAGGAGCGTCGATCTCCAGTCGAGCGACAGAAGAAGGAGACGAATCGATCTCGGTGCAGAGGCAGGGGGAAGATGAGTCGAGCTGGATTTCTATCGAGAGAGGTAGGCGATCGCTGCAGGCTGCTTGGCGTGAGGAGACGAGAGGCGAGCGGGGGTTTTGTTGCGCGAGGAAGAGGCAATCGGGATCGAGCGGGAGGAGGAGGCGAAGTGCAGAGGCGGGATCGAGCGGGCGAGTGCGCAGGAGATTGGGTTCCTTCGTCGCAGGGAGGAGGCGAGGGCGTGGAGCAGTCTGCGGCTTCGGTGAGGGAGATGGGATCGAGCGGGCGGCGGCTTCGATGCAGGGGTATCGGACGGGATTCCTCGGCACAGCAAGGAGTCGAGCGAGGGAGATGAGCAGGAGCGATCGTACGGGCAGGGAGGCGAGTCGAGCAGCGTCCTTTTTTTTTTGTTCGCAGAGGAGATGCGGGTGAGGCGCAGGAGCGGGAGCTTCGTCTTTCCCTGTAGAGCAAGCTCGAGCAGAGAAGCCTCGGGAGAAGGAGAGGGCAAGCGAGGGAAGGTTGGCGAGCGAAGGAAGATGAGCCGGGGCTTCGGAAAGGCAAAGGAGGCAGCCGCGAAGGAATAAGCGATTCCTTCCTTTTAGAATTGGAGCGGGGCCAATAGCCGTTACCGTGGAAGCAATTGGCGGGGAAATTAATAATTTCCAAATAAGCAGGGAGGTTTAATTGGAAAAGAATTAATTTTCATTTTGAATTTTGAAATTTGAAATTTAAAATCTGTGGGCTGAGGTAATTAGCCCATGTCCAGCCTGAATTGAACCCAAGTCGGACCTGGGTTAAGCCCGGGCCCACGCCCCGCAAATTAAAATAAAATAAAATAAAATAAATCGTGCGTCAATATCCGTGCCATTTGTGCTCGAGCGTAACCTTAGCAATATGGGTGTCCTTCCTAGCTAAAGTTGACGTTCCGGACGCGTCGGTGGAGTTAGTTTCGTCATCCGGGGTCGTCCGGACGAGTTCGTCGGTGGGCGAGTCGATTTAAGTCAAAATCGTGTGTGATGCAACAAGTGCGTTGCCGAGTCACCGAGGGTTAACCTAAGGTCGTTTGATCCTATAGGAACTCATTTCTAGGCCCTCTACATGTTGGTCCTTAGCCCTTGCAACTAGAAGTTGAGTGCTTGGAACCACTCATGCGAGTTCTTCACAAAAATGAGTTAAGAAGAGGTTTGAAATTCTACGGGTGGGCTCCATTACTAGTCCGCTAGGATGGTCAACAAGGAACTCCTAAGGCTAGATTATTTGTTCTGAGAGTATGAGACTAAGACCTCACTAAAATGAGGTCAACACTCCTCTGCCTTCATTTTGTTTGCTTGCAAACTAGGGTTTCGATTGTAGCTGGTTAGATTTGATTGATAGATCGATTATTTGTTACGTTATTGTGGTCTGTGGCAGATCGATGTTTCGGTGGATGTGGAGTATGTGCCGGAGAAGGTAGTTGTGGATGATACGTTGCTTAACGAGTTTAAAAGTGGTTTGAGAAGTTCAGTTTTAGGGATTCGGCTGCTGGCGAGGTCGGAAATGGTTATATTATTGTTTGATTGGAAAGCCTCTAATTCTGATATATTGTGCTGCAGAACAATGAGAAGAAGAATGAATTAGCTGTGAATGCTGAGGCTAAGAAAAAGTACTATGATTCTGAGGATGAACAGGATAGTCTACTGAAGGAGAAAGGGATCTCGAATGAGAAGAAAAAGGTTTTATCCTGTACTTAGATCATTGTTGTTGTTTGCTTTTCTTGATTTTTCTTGGCTTAAATTTAAACTTTTTTTTCTTATGTAGCTTCAAAAGAGGATGAAAATTGCCGACCTGAAGCAGATATGCACTAGGCCTGACGTTCTTGAGGTACTGTTAACCATTCATATTGCATATAATTTCAATTGTTTATCTTATCTGTGCTTTATCTAGCTCATTTGAACTGACCATAGTGACATTTTGAATTGATGAAATCCACCAGCTTAAGGCATGTAGTTATTTTTAACAAAACTTGTTGGTTTTATTCTTTAAATATTTTATGTTGAATAGCTAGTTGAATATGTAGAGTGTAGTATCTTTGCTTGTTATAACCTTGAGTAAACAACTATGCACTGAAACTGAGCATCTCTATGATTTCAGAGAGAGTTTACCTGAATTAATTGTATATGATTGTAATTATTTTGGTTGATCATAAGGAAATTTCTGCTTTGTTTAAGGTAGGACATGATGGATACGTTCATTGTTGTGTCATGGGCCTATTAGCAAGTGTTGTATGCTTAAATTTTTTAATATATTATTTGATGATCAAACTTAAATATTTATCTATATGTATTTTGTGCTAATTGTCTAATAAAGTAAGGGTTATAAGAAGTTAATCACTTCAGTTTTTTCAGCTCTTGTATATTTTCTTCTGTTTGAGTTTATTTTTTTCTTGAATTTCATTCATTTTATTTTAAAATTATTGTAAAATGTGAATTACTTTATTACAATTTATGTTACACATAATTTAAAATAATTTTTTAAAAATAAATTTTATAATGTGTAAATGGTCTTTTATCAAACAAAAACCTATAATAAGTTGTTTTCTAAACGCACAATCCAAACAGCAAATAGCTTGCCCAGAACATGGGCAGAATAGTCATTTTTTGGATAAGCTGCTTATCGACAGATTATCAAGATAAATTGTTTATCTGGATAAGCTGGATAAAGACTTTTTGAAGCTTTTTGAAGCTGGATAAAGACAATTTATCGACAGATTATCAAGATAAATTGTTTATCTGGATTATCAATAATAATATCTCGACAGATTTTTGAAGCTTGCACGCCTTGTCGGTTGACTTTCCTCTAAAGCCCACGATGAACATTCATAAAAACTTTTTTTTTCAAGATAACCCTGAAACTAGAGAAAGCCCAAACCATAAAAGAAACACAAATATTATTATTGAAATTAAAATTATTTACAATGACAACTCTTCAACAGAAAATAAATGATAACAAACACAAAACGACACAAGCAAAAACCTTGAAAGTGTATCAAAAGGACGGTGGAGGTGGGCTCGGTGGATCTGAAAGCTTGAGACAGCAAGGGTGAATGCAGAAGAGGGGCCGACAGAGGTTGGCAGGTAAATTGGATGAGGGAGGCAGCAAGTTAGAGTGGCGGGAAGATCTGTTGAGCTGTTGGGAGGTAGATTGATAAGCTGGGAGGATGAGACAGTGATCCCGACTTTCAATATATATGTAAGAGTGGCGGGAAGATCTGTTGAGCTGTTGGGAAGTAGATTGACGAGCTGGGAAGATGAGCAGTGATCCTGACTTTCAATATAGATGTAAAATGTGATGTATGCGATTATACGTTTAATTTACTTAATAGTTATTCTTAATTTGCAACAAAGTCAAAAACTTGATCCAAAGCAAAAACTAAGTTTTTCACTATAAAACAAATAATAATACAATTATAATATTTAAATATGAAATACTGAGCAAGTATACGTATCGTTATCAAGTAATATAAGACTTTTTTATTAAGCCCCAAAAATTAAACCCACAAGGAGATTAACAATATGCACTTTAGGAAACTAAAAAGTTTATATGACAAAGATCTACTTCACAAAATATTCTTACTTAAACTTAAGAGGCTATAAGAGCAATGAAAATTCGATTCTTTTGGTAATTTGTTATTTATGAAAATAAAGTAAGCAACTAATTAACTTAACTAAATATTTGCAAGATGAAGACTATATAAATAAAATATTTGTTTTCTTATCATGAATCAGTAATAAGTATAAAAATTATGTTGTGAAAATATATTAAAATATATTTTGTCAAATAAAAACAATAATATTTTTTACCCTTACTAGAGATGCTATAAAGAACATTGATTAGCATATAGTTTCAATAGTATTGAAAACCGGTTAGATAGGGAATATACTAGCTCTCACTCTAGAGTTCTCTCTTCTACCTCCTTCTGGGGCTAATATCTCGTATCAAAACCTAAAACTATAAATCAAATTGGAAGCTTTAGTCTGTCACTCTAAAGTCATCTAATTCTACACCCTTAAAAAGTTTATTTTCTTATTTATTCGCAATTAATTCCATGAACTATATTCTCATTTATGAAATCAATATGTGATTCTAACCATTTGTTGACTGAGACAATACAATCTCGGATCTTACATGTTCTCGCAATAGGTACTAACATCTTAATTGACCAAATCAAGAAGTAAATGAAATGCAAGGTTTCAAATCATCACAACTTCTTCCAACATTGAAGTCTAATACTTCACACAACATCCTTCAAACACTTAATCACTTATCATTTTAAGAAAAAAAAATAAAGAAAACTACTCAGAATCTATGAAGAAAATACAACCACAGATGAGTTTAAAAGTAGAAATCATGCACACAAACAAGAAATATAGATTAAAACCAAATGAAGTCACAAAGATAAACATTTATCTCAAATCAACTCCAAATGTCTTGAAATTCCTTTGAATTCTGTTTATTTACTCACAATACAAACTAACACTCAAAATAAAAAGAAAGTGTCCGGCGGCGGCGGCAGTTACTTAAATGGATGATGACTGCAAAATCTGATGGATGGTTGGCCCCTGGCGGTTGGCTTTGATGATCCAAGTCTTCTTTAATAAAATCCAAAAGGTGTCTTGGTGTCCCTTCAAAATGTGTTTCCATTCAATTAATCTTTTAGAAATTGTCTCCTCAAAAGCCAATTGAATGAATTTTTGTATCCATGAGATATTTCCCACACTTTTACTAAGGGTTGCTTCAAACACCTCTTCAAAAATTCATCTAAATTCAATGAATCATCAAATAAATACTTTTGACGCTTAAGCGTAGGGTACCTGACATTTAGGCGCGAGACTATACCGCTTAGGCGTAAGTCTTGGGCCCTTAGGAGCCCCAATTCATTTTTGCATATTTCTTCATTTTTGCTCCAAATTTTACCATTTTTCACTTCTATTAGCATTTTTCATCTATTTGATTGTACCTGAGAGAAAAATACATCTTTCATTAAAGCGTAATAGCTCAAAAATATGTATAAAAATGTGTATAAAAACACTATATATTTTAGGTGTATCAGACATCAACTAGAAAGATTCATCGACACTTTAGAGGGTGGACAGCTAACGGGGAAGCACAACCAACAATGGGAAAGGTCGTGGGAGTGTGGCTGGTGAGGAAAAACAGCGGTCGGGGGAGCTTGCAGCAAGCTAATGGCTAGGAGGAGGAGGAGAGGATAAGGATTGGGGAAGGTTTAAGGGAAGGATACAACACCACCTTGGAGTAGGATACAGTCGGAGCACCACCACCTCCTCAGACACAGCCCTAGCCCAAAGGAAATTTGGAAGAAGACTACACACAACATAACCCAAATCCTCACAACCAAGCATCTAAATAGACTTCAACAGGAAAGATAGAAGGGGCTGGCGGAATTGCTGCTTGCTTGATTTGGGCTGGATGTACGAAAGGAAAGAGAATTTTGGCTGTGAGACCCTCACCCCAAGCCGAGCGGCTTGGGTTCTCCTCGGAACGGTCTTTAAACAGACCGGACAGCTCGGTCTGTGGCCATCACCCACACAGGAGAGCCCCGCACCTACGTCACACCATCCACAAACAATTTTAAAATCAAGCTGATGTAGCTAGAGACAATCAAGGTTTGTTAAAATGGAAATAGTACACTAGGGTAAATATTTCCTCAAACTATCCACTGAACTGGGTGAAACCCTTGGCCACCAACTAAGCTCTATATCGGTTTAAGCTTTCAAGGATGTTGAGCTTAATAGAGAAAAATCACTTACATACGCTGGTCTCTTCCTTTTGGAATAAAATTTATTTTTTAAGTATAATTCTTTTAATATCTTCTATTACTTCCATCACATCACACTTAAGAATTGTCAAAGTGCTTTCTATATATTGTTTGGAATTTAAACCTCCATTAATGGTAGCTAATATATCATGCAATATACAGTCAATAATAAGATGTTTGGTAAAAGGTACAAAACCTTTCGTAAAGACCATAAATAGATCAAAATCATGTCATTTCAGATTATGCGCTTCCTCTACTGTCGACCATGAGAAGGGGCGAACAGAATAGAGCAAGAGAAATTACAAGAAAAAATTTAAAAGATCTAATAGAGTTACTCTGATACCATCAATAAGTGGAATATTTTCTTAACTCAATTCTTCAAGAATTATAGAGTACAAAATATGTACGAATAAAGTATATAATATATGGTTTTCCCATGAATAGCAAAAATACTTTATTGAACAAAAAAATGCGAAATAAAAACAATAAGGCAGAATTTGAATATTTGAATTTGGAACTGCATTAAATGATACGTAAAGATAACGGAGCAAATCCCTGAATTGACAGGTGGGTGAAGCAATCATTGAAGCTTTCTGCACAGGAGAACATGCATGAACAACAAATTCCACTCCAAGATCCATAAAAATCAGCAACAGCCAATTAATTCTTAATGCTGATTATTGTGTTGAAGCATAATTTGATATTATTTATCCAGTTATTGCTAACAAATATTTAAAAAGCCTGAAATTTGGATCTTTCCCTCATACATATTGAGCTTAAAGTTTTAAATTTCCAGTTTTTAGAAATAATGCAGATTAGCACCATCGAGTCATTCATGTGATCCTCAAAGTAGATACCTATTACACAATTATTTTCAATTTTAACTTCACTTTACAGCATCCCTAATTAATTTTTAAAATTTCATTCACTATATTTGTTGAAAATCATTACCTGATGTAGTTGAGAAATGGTCATGATACAAACATATTGCATGTAAGAAAAATACAAGTTAGCAGCATTTTCATTAGCAAAATTTATATTTTGCTTTGCAAATGGACATTTGAGGCAAAAACAACACTTAGTATAACACATTGTATTTTTCAATTTGAAAGACTTGGTTGTAACATTCTAATGACAATCATGCCAAACTAGTTACATCATACCATACATGCATTATATAAAACATCAAGAAAGCCATAGTAATCAACAAGGGGGCTTCTCCTGAACTATAAAAGTCATGATATCACTGGAAATGTACAGTATATGAACAATATATAACTAGAAATCACTACCTGCCCAGTGTCAAAAAGGTTACAGACATATATGCCAAAGTCACGTTGAAGCCAAATTATATCACGATCAGCCCCATGCATGACCTGACTATGAGAAAATTGTTAGTAAGAAATGACAGAGAAATCATAAAATATCATTAGTTTAACTTATTGCACCTTTCTCTTCAATGGGTCTTTAAAGACTTCTCTCAGGTATGGGCCAACATGAACTCGCAGTTTAAGTGTGTCGACAATGAAATCCTCAGTTCTAGTAGAAATTTGCATCAAACAAGTCAGTCCAAGAAATGATCGATACTGATTGTGCTCCAAATCAACCTTCATTTAAATTTGGATGAAAAAAAAAGATTGGATGTTAGAATCATTCAAGAAATCCTCACTCTTTTTATGAGTGCATTAACCTCGTTTCAAATAGCACAAAATAGAACTTAGAAAAGCAAATAATTCAAAGTAAGAAGCTCAAGTCCCAAGACAAGCAATATAAGATGACCAAGCTATCCCTAATGACTCATTGAGCATTCAAGAATTAACCAAAAAACTCTCTTGGATTAAAAAAAAGGTAACAGTTCAGGTTTCACACTACGCGCATTGCTTCAAGGCTTCCTAACACGAGAGCATCTCCCGTTTATGAGCGGGACGAGGGAGGAAGAGTCTCCGGCTTCTGACGTGGGTACGAGAAAGGACTTTCCCCGATTCCAGCATCTGGTTCGTGATTCCAATGCATGAACCGACCAGTCCAAGCAAGGGAAGAGTTGATCGGCTACTCCTCTTAGGCTTGACACATCCTTTCAACAGTGAGTCTAATCCTAATTATCTAGAGTATATATATTTATTTCTTCCGTTTTGGGTTTGCAGCTTTTCGGTGAGTTTTCTGTTGGGACAGCCGTTGAGGTCTCTTTTTCTCTTCTAGAGTTGTATTCAAAAGTTGAGTAGTACTCTGAATCTATCTCGCTCCCGAGGTGATAACTATCCACTTCAAGCTTTCCCCCACATCCTTCTTTTCGCTACCACTATCATCTTTACCTACTGCAGCGGCTCCGCACAACATATCTTGTTGAATTTCTGCAACTCAACCCGCCACCATCACCTTCCCCTCCCTCCACTTCCCTATTCCAACAGTTCAAGCCCACTAATATCGATATTGTCGCTGTCCTACCATCCTGTACCGCTGCCTCCACCCAGATGCCCTACATCATGTTATTTTATTGCAACCATCTTCTCTTCCTGCATTGTTGCCGCCCAAACCACCACCTTCTAGCCTTGCTTCTGCTATTCTAGCCCTCATTCCTTAGTGTCGCTGCCCAAGAAAGCTAGGGAACAACTACCTGTTGTTCCACCGCAACTCACTACCACCATCCAGGACAACAACAATACTTGTTGTCCCTGCATTTTCTCACCTCCCCTTTGCTCCTACCAATATTCATTTACTATTGCCACACCCATCTTAAACGGAGTTAACCAAAATCATATTTGAAAAAGAAAATATTATCACTGAAAGTAAATAGGTGGTCACAATCAAACACATTTGAAAGGAAAAATACAGCACACATGACACGCAAACTCAAGTTTGGATGGATCTAGGGTGAAGGTGGTGACGGTTAGAGATCTTGGAGGGATAGAGGCAAGGTAGGGACCAAGCTAACAACAAGAGTGCATATGGCTGCAACCAAAACATCAGCAGTTGGTTTTTTGGGGTGTTAAACAGAAGAAAAACTGTAGGGGGAGGTGTTGAGGCAATGACAACAAGCTGGAATGAGAGAAACAACTGGTCCGACGGTTGGAACAACAAAGCCATGACAAATATTTTCAGATGGTGACGACAAGAGGGAATGGCGATAGCAGTGGCAGTAAAGGTGTGAGACTGTGAGACAGATAAAGGAAGACAGTCCAGGGACTGCGACAGCGAGAAGAATAGCTGGACAGTAAGGAACTGCAAGAAGACAATAAAGGGACTGTTGTTGGCGCGGCTGCAGCGAGGGAGGCATGGTAGCATAGTGAGAGGGATGCGTGAAGGGGTGGGGAAGATTATCACCATCTGGAAACCGAGATACAACCGAATAACCACATAGAACTAAGGGTGTAAACGAACCGAACACAAACAAACAGAGCTTGTGTTCGTGCTCGGTTCGTTTGACATTTAGTTTGTTTGAAATAAACTCGCGTTTGAAATTGTTCGTGAAGTCATTTTCGTGTTTGTTTCTTAACGAACGAGCCAAACACGAGTCGAACACGAGCTGTTCGCGAACAACAAGCCAATTTGACATCCCTAATATTAATATATATAAATTAATTATATAACTTATATTATATAAATA
>JXCR01147174.1:8067-40496 GCA_002079205.1 Phalaenopsis hybrid cultivar
TACATCCATAACATGGGCTGAAATAGAGTATTACAATATTTTACAAATAAAAAACCTAGACTTCTTCAATATTCCATTTTTACCAATAGAACCCTAAATAAGGTCCAGTTCTCAACATTATATTCTGACATTGAATCAAAATAGTTTGTGGAAGAGGCTTTAGATTATCTGTTGCCCAGCAAAACCTAAATCCTTTGCCAGACAACCCCTAAATGATCTTGATAAGATAGGTATCATTCATTAAAACAACGTGCTCACTTGTCAGCTATATTTAACAATAAAAAATAAGATGCATGCAAATTTACATTAAGTCTAGAATGCTCAAAAGATAACCCTTTGAACGAAAAAATTATTAGGTTCAGACACCATGTAAGAGTTACATGCGGATATATCAGAGTGCACAGCACTCGACTCCAATAAATTTGACTAGACAGCCGAAAAAAACAGATATGTAGCTAGAGGGCTGTGTACTCAAATATATTCATACATAGACCAACATGTGGTGTCCGAAACTAATAAATCTTTTGAATGAGGGTAATTATGCAAAAGAAACAAAAGCATACGTTTCTCTCCATAGTTGTCCAATGTATTTGTCTCCTACCTAAATCTAGCCTAACTCCATCTTTGTCCATTGTATAATCTCCTATCCAAATCTAGCCTGATATACCCACAAGTAGCTCTAAGTGTAGTGCACGGACCTAATATATACATTGAATGCGAGGAATTATATGAAAAGAACAAGTACNAATAGTCATCCTTTGTCATTTTTTGTAGAAAGGGATAGAAATTTTTGTAGGTCTAATTCTTAGTAGCTTTCTTTATGATTTTTACTTTTTGTTGTGGCTTTTTAGCCCCTTTTTGTAACCTTTTATTTTTATATTAATGCAAAATGCACATCATGAAAAAAATCCTCTCATGACTTCTCCCAAGCAGCGAAGCAATCAAATTGCAAATCCAAAGAACCGACGCTTACTTTCAAACTAGCAGTCAATTTCTCCTAATTCCCCACCCAACATCTCTAATCCACATTTTCTCCATTAAGAATAATTTCAAGCAAAAGATCAGAAATTAAGTCTGACCTGAAAAAACAAAGAAGAAAAATTTAAAATGAAAAGATCATCAAAGGTTCATCACCAATTTGATGTCAAAGCCATAGCATTCCAACAACAAAGACAAAAAATCAGAAATATCATTATAAAGCTTCAAGAATAAGCTACATACAACATGACAGCGTCAATCATAAAGCCAATCACACTCAAATTTTCTATACAAATTAAACAAGGGGTTGAATAGTTTAAACTATAATGAATCATTATGCGGAACAACTACTTTTAAATGCCAATCTCGAAGTTACAAACCCTTGTTTCTTTGTAACTTAATTAGTTGAGTAGAAAGTTGTATAACTGCATGGAATTCAAATCATTTAACAGAAATTCCAGCAGATAAAATGTACACAGCTCGATAAAAAACATTTGATGTGCTCCAAAAACTACTGACCTTGAAACCACAGCCTGAAGCACAAGCATGGAAACATTCCTGCAAGATAAAAAGAATACCAATAAAAGACTAAAAATGCAATAAAAATTTTTAAGATTGAACATCAATTTGTTAGGTTCTAAAAAATTGNACCAATAAAAGACTAAAAATGCAATAAAAATTTTTAAGATTGAACATCAATTTGTTAGGTTCTAAAAAATTGAACAGCTGCAGATTCCCTGCACTATATTTAAAAGTAACCTTTTACAAGTCAACTAAATATAATGATGGCGGAAAATTGATAGAAAAAAAATTGTCCACTGCAGCAGCATGCAGAGGATTTTTTCCTTAAGCATTTTTTATTATTCTAGAATTTTTGGACTAATTCAAGTACTTTTATCATTTAATGTAATTGGATTTAGTATTATCCTCTTTTTAAATTAGATGAAACAATTTTTAAGACTTAAAAATGATTGAATTCTACAGGTTTAATTTTATTATGTAAGCCAATATCTATAAAGAAAGAATTTCAATGCTTATATTTTAATAAACTAATTATGGATTAAATTTTGAGTCAATAACTCTCTTTGTTCTCCCCTATTTTTTCTTCTCTCGTCTTTCTCCCTTACTGTTTTTCTCGATCATTTCGAGAATCACAAATCATGACTCCTGTCATATTTCCCAATCACCAAAAAACCAATCTCACAAAATCNTGTGGCATGGAAAATAGAAAAAAAATTGTCCACTGCAGCAGCAAAACTGGAGCAGAGTGAAGGTGGAGAATTTGATACCAGTGAAGAATTAGAAAAAAATAAAGGTATATAAAGTGCATGAAGCCTACACTAATGCAAGACATGCATCAAGAATATTTAAGAATCGCTTAAGCATTTTTTATTATTCTAGAATTTTTGGACTAATTCAAGTACTTTTATCATTTAATGTAATTGGATTTAGTATTATCCTCTTTTTAAATTAGATGAAACAATTTTTAAGACTTAAAAATGATTGAATTCTACAGGTTTAATTTTATTATGTAAGCCAATATCTATAAAGAAAAAATTTCAATGCTTATAATTTAATAACTAATTATGGATTAAATTTTGAGTCAATAACTCTCTTTGTTCTCCCCTATTTTCTCTTCTCTCGTCTTTCTCCCTTACCGTTTTTCTCTATCATTTCGAGAATCACAAATCATGACTCTGTCATATTTCCCAATCACCAAAAAATCAATCTCACAAAAATATCTTCCAAGCCACAGAAAAACTATAGGATATACGTACCCAAATTTACTCCTAAATTTTCAAAACTTCTCGATCTAAAAGCTTAAAGCAATCTCATGTTTAAAAAGATGTTTCAAGAAAGAATCTAACAATTCAAAGGCAAATTCAAGAGAAAAAAATGAGAGAAACAGCAAGGAAAAGAGCCAAATCTAGTTCCTAATCAATTTGGTAATGGAGTAAATCCCTTTATATTTGTGGGAATTAAAGAAGAACTTTCTGTAGTAGTTACATTATACACCAGTCACCTCTCCCCTTTCAATACCGTTACATATCCAAAACCACCCCTTTCCACCAAATTTTAAAAAATAAACTAAAATAATTCAAGGCCTTACCATTAACCCAGCTCTAACCCTGACCCTATTAACTAAACTTTACATTCAATCCTCAACCCTTCCACCATAGTAGTAAACTACCTGATTTCAAGGCTCCAATATACTCGCTTCCAAATGATTCTATAATTAACTTACTTAATGGTCCAACAAAAGAATATCAAAGTGATAGTTTATAATGATTTTTCTATCACTAGAAATTGTGCGTTAACTATCATAACCACTACATAGATCAATATGAGAAATCATATTCTACATAAAATGGGATCAAGAAAGATATGCCAAATTTTGAATGGAAAAAAGATAATAAATGAATCAAATTAGAGAACAAGCAATTATTGTGCATATGAATTAAGTTTGTCATATAATTACACGTATGATCATAGCTCTTTTATCTTTATCAATGTGTCAATTACAATGAGTGAAATTACAAAAAATTATATTATAATGGCTACTATTACAATGGGTCTCATGATTGCAATAAGCGATTTACAAGTGCATGTCAATCATTTTGATCATAATTAGTCTCATAAGTATTATAATCATGTTAGGGATACATTAATTTTGAAGCAAAAGATCATTATCAAAATTCCTAACAAAAAGAATAAGAATACCAAAATCAATATAGATTGTCCAACGACCATACAGATGATCATTTTATTCATCCTCAATCCAAAACCAATTTGTCATAATGATAGACTATAAAATGAACTAATTTGTCAAACGTCAAAATTTACCAAATCCAAAAGTTCAATCATCTAAATCAACTCCAACAAGTCAAATGTTGTCAAAGATCTATTTAATTCTTGTGTTGGTTGGGTATTTGAGAAATTGCATTGTGATAACCACATTTCTACAAATGAACTTAATGATGATAATCACCCATCACTTGGCACTAATTGATCAAGCACAAACTTCAGGTTATGCTCAAATTATTAACGAGAATAAATCTAAGATACCTTCTATCACTATTATTATTTACAAGTACATTGAGATGAAGTAATATATTGATCCACAAAGTTATTCATATATGATTTTTCTTTAAATAGATAATTTATTCCGTAAGTTCCAAAACTACCATATGTTTCCTCATCAACAAGAATACTAGTTGATTTCATGTTACCATAGTTACCATCACCACGCAACAATGGATCCTCAATCATAGTNTTTATAATGATTTTTCTATCACTAGAAATTGTGCGTTAACTATCATAACCACTACATAGATCAATATGAGAAATCATATTCTACATAAAATGGGATCAAGAAAGATATGCCAAATTTTGAATGGAAAAAAGATAATAAATGAATCAAATTAGAGAACAAGCAATTATTGTGCATATGAATTAAGTTTGTCATATAATTACACGTATGATCATAGCTCTTTTGTCTTTATCAATGTGTCAATTACAATGAGTGAAATTACAAAAAATTATATTATAATGGCTACTATTACAATGGGTCTCATGATTGCAATAAGCGATTTACAAGTGCATGTCAATCATTTTGATCATAATTAGTCTCATAAGTATTATAATCATGTTAGGGATACATTAATTTTGAAGCAAAAGATCATTATCAAAATTCCTAACAAAAAGAATAAGAATACCAAAATCAATATAGATTGTCCAACGACCATACAGATGATCATTTTATTCATCCTCAATCCAAAACCAATTTGTCATAATGATAGACTATAAAATGAACTAATTTGTCAAACGTCAAAATTTACCAAATCCAAAAGTTCAATCATCTAAATCAACTCGAACAAGTCAAATGTTGTCAAAGATTTATTTAATTCTTGTGTTGGTTGGGTATTTGAGAAATTGCATTGTGATAACCACATTTCTACAAATGAACTTAATGATGATAATCACCTATCACTTGGCACTAATTGATCAAGCAAAAACTTCAGGTTATGCTCAAATTATTAACTAGAATAAATCTAAGATACCTTCTATCACTATTATTATTTACAAGTACATTGAGATAAGTAATATATTGATCCACAAAGTTATTCATATATGATTTTTCTTTAAATAGATAATTTATTCTGCAAGTTCCAGAACTACCTTATGTTTCCTCATCAACAAGAATACTAGTTGATTTCATGTTACCATAGTTACCATCACCACGCAACAATGGATCCTCAATCATAGTATTGATCTCAGAATACTTAATGATGCATGGAGATAAATGAGTCTAAAGTCTATATATGTTATTCTTATATTTATGCAACACCTGATAAAGCTTTACAAGATACTCTTGAACTAGTTCCGCCACCACCAACTCTATGGAAACCAAACTTCCAAAAATTGTTATAAATGATGTTCCATGCTTGTGATTGTGCTATTCAATTATAAATTGAATTTGAATCAAGAGTGTCCTTATTCTCCTCTTTTCTCTCTTCTTTGTCTTCTCTTTTCTTTAACGTGTGATTTTTTCTCTCCTGATAATCATAAATCCCAAGGCTCCTTGTCATATTTCACTCCGCTCAATCCTCCACCAAGATAATGGGTTCTCCTAAAATTAAAATTCCTCCTATCCTCTCTCTACAATTCTCTCTGCAAGCCTTAATAAATCGATTGAACCCTTTCAAAAGGATAGATAGAAAACAAAATCTAGAAATTTAGAAAGCAAATTTAAGAAGAGAGTGGAAAAAAAAGATGCATCAACAAGGTCTGCATCAAGTTGATTGAAGCACACAGCCTACCCCTAAATTGCAAAGAAGTTAACTTTATGGTACAAACACAGGATTCACAAAGTCACAAATAAGACAAATCAAATCACTGCTCTATATCTTCCCTGTACTAGTAAAAAATAAAATAAAATAATGCATTCTCATGTCATCATTATTATTTTCATGATTAGCCTCATATTTATTGTCCCTATTCACTATTCATTCCTAACCAAGTATTACATAGTTGTTAAATTTATCTCACGTAAATCTCTTTACCCAAGTTCTATCCATGTCACCTCTAGCCCTAGTCATTTCATTCATAATCCTTCAACTAGATAATTATTTTATTATTATTTTTACTAATATTGCATTTTGCATTGCTAAAACAAAAAAGTTACAAAAGAATGAAGAGAGCATTGACAAAAGAAAACCTCTCATGCTCTATAATGACATGGAGAGTACAAGAATTCTCCACCCAAGCAAACGAAAAACTGTCATGTCGGGCATGATGGGCACAAAAATGAGCAGGCTGGTTACATGCCCTAGGTACACATTGAATTGTCTAAACACAGTAAGAAAAGCTAAATCAGGACTGAATTCAGGTTGAATGCTCCATGTATGCTTGTCCCTGCACTAGTTGAGGAAGTTAATAACATTGTAGTTATCCTCCTCCATAATAATTACCTCCATTTTAAACATCCAAGGTTCGATCAGGTTCTTTAAGATAAAAATGGCCTCTAGCTCTACTAAAGAACTGTCCCAGTGTTGCCATTTTTTTCAGCCGCAGAAATACATTCATTTGTTTCATCTCTAATTATCACACCAAGCCCTGCCAAATATGATTGAAGAAAGGTCCTATCGAACATTAAATTTATTTATCCTTATTGTTGGAGTAATTTCTATCCTTCAATGAAAGGGTTCAAACTGATCAGGTTAGTTATGATAAAATGACCGCTAGCTCTCCCCGAGAACTATCCCAGCATTGCCATTTTTTTTTAATTTGTAACAATATATTCACCTATTTTACCTCTATTTATCACAGCAAGTCCTGCCAAATATGATTGAAGAAAGGCCCTTTTTAAGATTAAATTTATTTATCCTTATTGTTGGAACATTTTCCATCCTTCAATTTAAGGGTTCAAACCGCATAATTTTAATTTACACTAGTATATTTTCAATATATAATACTTCAAAAATATTTCTAATATAATTATTTCTTAATCATCAAATCCCAATCTCACCACGTATCCTACTTATTTTTTTATTTTTACCACATAACTTGATCGTTATTGACTTCCTCATCACATAAAAATATAGATTCGAGTAATATAACATGACTAAATGTAGCAAGGCATTATTTGGTTGATGGTTACAAACCCTAACACTAAACCCTAAACTTGATCAAATGCCTTCTCAAAGCCAATAAAATATATAAGCGGTAATTTGGTTACAAGTAAGTGAAATTTAAAGGATTATTTTCCTATGTTTAGAAATAATAAATACAACAACAACTTCAAGCCTTTATACCACTAAGTGGGGTCGGCTACAAGAATCATTTTTCTCATTGAGTTCTATAAACTTTTCTCTTTATTTAATTCTAATAAATTAAGATCATTTTTTAGACAATATGCCCAAGTCTTACTAGGTCTACCTCTGCCTTCATTAACATAATTCGAATATAAAACATCTATTCTGCTAACCAGATCATCAAATGGTCGACGTTTAATGTGACCAAACCATCTAAGACGACTCTCTCTAATATTGTCCTCGACAAGTGCTAAACCAACCCTAGCACGGATATATTCATTTCACATTTTGTCTCTACGTGTAAAACCACTCATCCACCAATGCAATCGCATCTCAACAAACCTTACTTAATTTTATGTTTCTCTTTTAAAGGCCAACATTTCGTGCCATAGAGCATTGCAGATCGCACCACTAAAAATTAAAAATTTTAAAAATAAAAATACAATAACAAGGGTATGGAGATAAAGGGAATGGAGGCGGACATATGACAACAGCGGAGATGAGGTGCAATGGTGGGAATGAAACGTGTGGTGATGAATGAAGGGTTGTGGTGGCAATTTTGTAAAACTTCAAAGACGGGTGTATGACACTTCAAGAGACAAACATTTGGCATAGGCTTCACATAAGGCACAAAGACGAGGCAGAGGTAGCTTGGCATGGCATTCGAAGGCGGTTTTAGAAGATTCAACACACGGTGTGGGTGTTGATTGGCTTTAAATGAGGTAGCAAGATTAGGAATGAGGCTTTAAAAACAAGGAAGTTCACGCAATTAAAGTATCATGTGAATCACACGATTTCAGTGTATTCTAAATTTGCTCACTTTCCATAAATTTAAAGTACAATTTAAATACACTAGCTAGGATATTTCAAATTCCCCCAAAGATTACTTTGCTTTTCGTTTATTTCCAGTCAAGCATTAAAATTCTGAAAAACCCTTGTATATGTTTTACAAAATAAACATAACACCTAAAGCCAAACAAACCCATAACAATACTTTTCTACTCTTTATACTTTTCCACCACTTACATTAGCAAAGACTTCATCTCTAAAATAGATATTCCCAGCATAAAACCAAATTCATTCCTCAAAACTGACATAAATTTTTTAATTCTATGCACCATTACCCTCTCTTATAACTTCATTGTGCATGCTAAATAATTTCAATGAAATACATTTAATAACATATAAACTGATTGAAAAATAATTAGTAAAAAAATACTAAGCAAATGGCTTCACCAAAAGATAGGCTAAGAACTTTGATCTCTTAGATTCCACACTACCTAATAAGTGATATCAGAGCTTATTGTTCAACTAGGATCAAGTGACTCATGAAGTTGGTGGTTTCCATGGATCTTGGCTTCTTTTATTATTGTTGAACAAAGTTTAAAAGTGGGTGACACTCATAGTATATTATACTTGGTGATAAAAAACTGTTGTTTAAGTGAAAGCGATAAGTAATGCAAAGAGATGTCATACGAAGATATTATTCAGCACACAGAAATGTTCAATTTAGTCCCACATTTGAAAGTTGAAAATATGATAGTTAAGAAAAAAAAGAGTTGAAACTCGCCATAAGTTTAAGCTTTTATGTTGAGTCTAACTTCAATCTCACTTGGGTTCCAAATTCTCAAACAGTATGATGCATAATTTTAATTTCTATAATTGTCCAATCTAAAAATAATTTTTTTATTGTTAAATATTAGAGACAAAAAAATATTTTCTCTAATCAATTTACATCGTATTATTCTTCAGATTTTTCATTTGAAGATTTGTGAGCTAAACCACTTGAAAATACCCAAAACTCAACTAGCAAGAAATATCTTGTCAAGAAAAGCTTTAATTTCATGGATCTTCAAAGTTAACTCTGCTTCACTTTTTACATTATTCTATAGCATACCTCATCATGTATTCATCATCACATAATAAAAATTTCTTTCATAAAACTGCTCATTTAGCATATTCCCAATTAGTATTTTCATATGTGACGAGAGACTTATTATCTTTACTTTTGTTGCATCTAACTTAGGCTCTAAATCTCTTCACTCCTGACATAGCAATTTTGTAATTTCTTATCCTTCTTTAATATCTAGCTTATTATAAAAATCAGTAAAGATTTGACTTAGCTTACTGCGCCTTTCCCTTTTTGCAAGATTCAATCTTTTTTGAATCACTATAAGCCTCAATAACATTCATTTTTTTCATCCAAAAAACACATTTATTTACCTTTGTAATCTTATTTACTTCCTCACTTTACCATAACGTCTTTTCATATACAATGCAATTCTTGCCTCTCTTTGAATTTCTTTTGAAATCTTCTTGTTCGATCCACCATCTTATCCAAATAAATTTTGCCTCACTTAAATTCCAATTGGCTCAATTAGAATTTCAATTTATTTTATTAGCAGGCTATATTATGCACCCCTACGTTTGATCATTTCTTTCATAACTCTACAATATAAATCTATAACTGCTACTGGATGTTCTGTGGCCAAACATCCCCTAACAAACACCTTGCAAATTTAAAATTTAGTTTCGAGTAAAAATTGATGGCACCGCACAAGTTTAACTTTGAACAATAACCATATCCATGAATATTAGGGGGAATTAATTCTCTAACAGTTTATTTTATTTTGCTACTTTATTTTGTTATTTTTTATTTGAAATCAAGGAAAATGTTATTTGAGATGCTAGAATGCCAAATATTAAAAATATAAATGATATCGGGGGTTAACCAAACATGAAACACCAATGAAAAATACATATTATTGCTGAAGTCAAATATGAAATTATACCAAAAAAGTGGAACTTTGAAATTGCAACAAAGACAACACAACACCAAATTTGGGCGGATCTAGGGTGGAGGTAGTGCCGGCTAGGGATTTGGACGGTAGCAGGGTGGTGGAAAGAGGTGGTTGACAAGTTGGAAACAATAAGGCGGGTGTTTTCCTGGGTCCGGACAGCAGGCTGGCAGCAAGACGGCAGCAAGGAGGAAGGCGTGAGATGGCTGGGAAGGTTGGGTCAGTGCTGGAGGGCAGCAGGCTGCAGAAAAATAGCAGCTTAGCAAGCAAGAATAGCAAGGTAGGGGCAGACCGGGGTGATGGCAGCAAAGGTGGAGTGGCGAGCTGAAGGAAGCCGGTGCGGGAAAGGGAAAGGGAAAGGTATCAAAAAGACAAACAACACTTTAGGAATGAGATACAGTTGGAGCACCACTCGCAACCCTTGGATACAAGGCTAGAGCAAAAAAGAGAGACACTAATGGCTGTCCCAAAACAAACAGAGCAAAAACTGAAAACCTAAATACGACAAAAGCAAAATATGTATGCCCAAGATAACTAGGAGTGGCCCCGCTCTTTTGGGTGGCAATTCCCTGGCTTGAAGGACCAGCCGGCTCCTCAAAAACCTGCACCAATTTAGTTCAGATACGTCACGGGCACCCCGCACCCCGCACCCCAGGCAGACTCTCGCATCAATTCCCAGGATTGGGGGAGCTTTGACCTCATTTGTAGGAACTTCTCCTCATAGTATGGACATAGGTCGATCATGTTATAGGTAGAGAAATTTTTGTAATCTTCTGAGGTTTAAGGGTCTTCAACTGCATCTCTAAAAGCACCTGGATCCCACTGTCGGAAGCATTGTCCCATGAAACACCTAAAAAAGTTACCTAATTGTACAGAACTACCTCTATCAGTCCAACCATCTATGGATACTTTGCTAAACAAAACTGGAACTTCGTGTCAAGTGTACTCTGGAGAGTCCTCCCAAAGTAGCTCAGAGTTAGCTCATCCACCTCTGATGTGAATATAGATTGAACCTCCCCTAAAGTGGTTTCCCTAGCGGTATCTATCAGTTAGGATATCCCGAAACTCTCTCTATAGTGGCTGCCCCATATCAGATATCAACTCAACTATCTCACTATCTTCTAATATTACCAAAATTGATCTCTTTGGTGCCCTCTGTTGGCAAGAGCACATATAACCTCAGACTCCATAGAATGTAAGGGAACTATGTGCTTTTTCTTTTGTGAATAAGTGTTCTTGAACCCATCAGGTTGAGTTCTGAGATCAAACTGTCACGATATCTCCAACAAAATGTGACAAAGATCCATGGGGCACAATATAACACTACTCCTAAGCCTGCAGCCAGTCCCCAATAAAAAACTCTACGCGGAATCTCTTATCAATGCTAATCTTATTCCTCTTATTCAATCAAATCAATGAATATAATTGGGAATGTCTCTGAGTAGTGAGACTCAACTCATCCATCATTTGTGTAGACGTCACATTCTTACTACTACCTCCATCGAATATAAGGTTGCACATTTTTTCCTTCACGGTGAAATGGGTATGAAAGATATTGTGACAAAGTCAATGCTGCTCTCTCGCAGACTCAATCTAAAGGACCCGTCGAACCACAAGCGCCTCACCCTCATCAACTAAAAACTGGTACCCTTGCACCTCCTCACTATCGTATATATCTCCAAAACCACTATCAATTTCTTCTACTGCTTCTGCTCGGTGAAAGAGAAACCTTGGTCAGTAGGTCAATTGGACGCGATGTGTCAAAATCCATGACATCTAAAATACTTCATTGTGGGTACTATATTGGGTGTACTATTTCTCTCAGACTTCTTCTCACTATGATTAACTCTATCATTTTTCTGGACAGTTTTCACACCTTTCAGAAGTGTACTCCTACCAGTGACTATTATGTGCGACTATATAAATGAAGACGAGGCCCTGATCTGCTTCTATTGTTTCTCCATATTCAGGATCAATGTTTGAACATCACTCAATGACTAGTAAGATTGTAGTTAAATGACATGGCTGATGGCTGACTTCAAGCCTCTCAAATATCTGGCTATTTTGTTCTCCTCTAGCTCCCTTAGCTCACATTTCAGCATGAGATACTCAAAATCCGCCGTGAACTCCTCTACTAACAACTCCCCTTAATGTAAGTAATGTAGTCTCAAGAATGTATCCTAGCAGTAGTGGAGATAGATAGTTCCTCTGCATCTCGTTCATCTTCTCCCATGTGGTGATCATGTTCCTACCTTCTCTTTGCCTCAACTCTTCCGGTTTTCCCACTACAGAGGGACACTCTTCTTCAATTTTATGATAGCAAGCTACACTTTGCCTCACTAGCTTCTCCAATGTGGTGATTTTGCTCCTACCTTCTCTCTGTCTCACCCTCTCAACTGGCACCTCCTTGTACAAAAAAAAATCTTCTCAACAATCTGTAACCACCCAATGAAGTCATTCGGATTCATTCTCGCGAAATTTTGTGAGTCTACATTCACTCTCATATCTCTCTATCCTCCAAAAGTAGTTCCATCCCCCGTCCTCCTTTGATACTAAATCTCAAATTGACGTGGCCTATCCTCCTCTTCACTGTAATCATCCCTACGGAAGGTGTTCAAGTTTTCCTCCCTCTCTCCTCTTTGAATCTCGCTATCACGATCGACAATAATCTCTACATGGGTTCCTTCGTCAATTGTAGTAAGACTTTGCTAAAATTGGCAGATTTCTCGTTGCATCTTTTCCATGGTGAGTTACTGAACGGCTTCTGATGCTTATCTCCTCGGTGGAAGAGGGTGTGTGTGGCTAATTTAGGGTGAAAAAAAGAAAAGTTTGGGTGGCAAATTTTAAAAATCAGCAAGGGGAATGGTTTTTGGGTATAGTTTGGGTTAGGTATTAGTGGATTTTGGTAAACCTAACATAGAACAATGATTAAGCCAGCTCTAATACCAAATGATATTGGGGGCTAACCAAATATCAATAGAAAATATATATTATTGTTGAAGTCAAATATGAAATTACAACATAGCAAGTGGAACTCTGAAATTGCAACAAAAACAACAAACAATGCAGGGTCGAGGTAGTGTCAGCTAGGGTTTTGGATGGTAGCGGGGTGATGGAAAGAAGCGGTTGACAAGTTCGAAACAGGGAGGTGACAGCTTTCCAGAGGTCGGGCAACAGGCCAGCAGGAACAATCGTGATAGGAGACGGATCTGAGTAACGACAACAAAGAAGAAGATGTGGGATGGCGGGAAGGTTGGGTCAATGCTGGAGGGCGGCAAGCTGCAGAAAAACATCAGCTTGCCAAGCAGGAACAGAAAGGTAGGGGCGGATCGGGGTGATGGTAGCCAAGGTGGAGCAACGAGATGAAGGAAGTTGGTGTGAGAAAGGGATGGAGAAGGATATCAGAAGGATAAACACCACATCGAGAACGAGATGCGGTCGGAGCACCACTCGAAACCCTTGCTATAAGGGAAAAGAGAGACGCCGACGGTTGTCCCGAAATAAACACTGCAAAACTGAAAACCTAAAAACAACAAAAGCAAAATATATATGCCATAGATAACTAGGAGTGGCTCCACACCCTTGGACGACAATTCCTTAACTTGGAGGGCGGGTTGGCTCCTCAGAAACCTTGACTGATTTGGTCCAGGTGCACCCCAAGCGCTCTAAGAAGATGCTCGCATCAGTGTCTGTGTGTGTGTGTGTATTATTAGAAATTATTAGTATTAATTTATTTATTTTTCCTATATTTCTTGTTTTATATATTTCCTTCATGTTTTATATATTTCTTATATGTATGTCTTTCCTATTTTATATATTTCCTCTGTTCGGAGTCATGTAATGTGTACTTATACCTCCCATTTCATATCAATAAGATTATTCCCAAATTCTAAATGGGGTATCAGAGGTATGGATCTAGCCCTAGCTGTCGTTGAGACATCAATATAGTTGTCGGAACTTCCTGCAGGCCTCCTCCTACATTTTTTTCAGCCGCCGACACCCTTCTTCCTACAGGCCCTCCCGTTGATCGATCCCTTCCCTTCCCTGCAAGGTTCAACCGCTGGCTCCTCTGCTGGCTCTCCCATCGTTGTTTCCCTCTAAGCTTTTGCCGCTAAACCCTCCAGTATGAATTTCCAGCCACTGAGCCCTCCCACTAGCCGGCTAACTCTCCTGTCAGCAGGGCCTACCTTCTAGTCAGCTTGTCCTTGTTATCCTTCCAAAACCACCACCAGCAGGGCTTACCTACCCGCGGGTTTTTCCAACCACCTGTAGGGCCTTCTGTCACTAGTCTTCCCAGCCGAATTTCCTGCCTCTGGTTTCCTTCTGTCTCAGCATCCAAACCTCACCATTGGCTCAATTGGAATCATGGCAGACTCCTCCACTACCTAGCTTCCTTCCGATGGTATACTTGAGTCCACCAAGGACCAACACCAACCGTAATGCCTCTGCAAACCGGAGATTTAAAAATCACATGAACTTCCTGATCACCGCCCATAAACTCAAAGGCTCTAATTTTTCCCATGGTCTCAAGTTGTCATTGTTATCAAAGGTCAAGGTAAATTTGGTAATCTCATATGTATGATTCATAAACCCCCAAAGGCTAACCTGACATATGCAGCGTGGGAAGTGGAGAATTAATCAGCCATGGTAATGTCATGGTTGCTTAACATGAGATCTCAATTGGTCGTTCGTACATGTTTCTTCCGTCTGTTAGTGTCCTCTGAATTACCGTTTGCGATACTTACTAAAACGTAACCAATTCTGGCCAACTCTATCAAATTACTATGATTCGCGATGCGAAACAGGGATCAAGAACGATGACACAGTACTACAATGACTTGGTTTTCTTATTGACGGAATGTAATCTCTAATAGACTACACTTGGGACTCTCCTGCAGATCTTTCTCTCTTCCAAAAAAATTATGGAAAATGATCATGTGTTTCAATTCCCGGCTGGCCTAAACAAGGATCTCAATGAAGTCCGAGGATGTATTCTTGATCGCGATCTCCTTCCTTCAACTCGGGCAACATTCACCGAGATTCGCAGCGAAGAAAGCCTGGACTTGTCATGCCCGGCACCTCCACTACTTAAGCCAAACCTTCAGCCTTGTTCTTCAATAGTACTCAACACTCTGTCACGCCCAAACACAGTAGTTTTTGTCACAAACCCTACCATACTCATAACAAGTGTTGGAAGCTCTACAGGAAACCAACAAATAAATCTTCTGCCAAATCATCCTCTGCTAAAGAACTCTACAACCTCAGAATCCATGACCGTGCATCCAACCCCCACACAGACCATCCCTGAATCACCAGACTCCATCAACGTCAAATGAAACATTTAATTAAGTTGTTTGGATCTACTCAGTTTACTCTAGCCCGTTTTCCCATGTTCATCAAGGTAGCATTTTTATGGCACTCACTGCTTTTGTTTCTTCTAGTCTGTGGATTATTGATTCAGGTGTCACGGACCACATTATTGAGTGTTCACAATTCTTTTCTATATATTCTCTATACTCTGGGAGTGATACTACTAAAATTGTCAACGACTCTTGTAGTTTCATTGCGGGCAAAAGGTCTATTGTTTTAACAGTTAAGCTGACTTTGGGATCTATGTTACATGTTCTTTTACTAAAGTGTAACCTCTTCTCAGTCAATAATTTGATATTTGATCTTAATTGTGTTGTTCATTTTTCTCCTGATGTTTGTCTATCAGAATCTTCGTTCGAGGAGAATGATTGAAACTGCTAAGTGGTTAGTCAAGTAGCACTTCTTCCAATAAAAAGGTATATTAATGGTGCGAACACTCAACCTCATAATTGTAATTTTTTCCAATCCATTGAATGTCTAATTATGTTGTTACACAGTCGTTTAGGTCATCCCATTTTTCATTATTTAAAAAAAGTGTAACCTTTGATGTTTACTAATAAGAATTTATTCAGTTCTAAATGTGAGGTTTTTCATTTGAATAAACTACAACGTGTACCATATCGACCCCACCCTTACACTCTTTTTGCTCCTTTCCACTTATTCATAGTAACTTATGGAGACCCTCTCAAACTTCAAGCTACAACAATAAATGGTGGTTTATTACCTTGATTGATGATCACGCTCGGATGACTTGAGTCTATATATTAAATGAAAATTTTGAAGTAGCGGTCATTTTCAAAAATTTCCACTCTTTCATTTTAACTCAATTCAAATCCTCTATTCAAGTCCTTCGGACTGACAATGACCATGAATTTTTTTAACTCTAGATTAGGAGAATTTTTGATAAATAAGGGAATCCTCCATCATAGCTTCTGTACAGATACTCCTCAACAAAATAAAGTAGTTGAAAAGAAAAAACAACACATTGAAGTTTCTCGTTTTATTATATTTTAATCTAATATTTCAAAAAAAATTGAAATGACGTCGTTTTTAACGCCACATATCTCATCAATAGAATCCCCACAAAAATCCACACATCACGTATCTCATCAATAGGGTCCAATATTTTGTCGTGTTTTCCTACCAATCAGTTCTCCATATTAGACCCCAAAATATTGGGGTGCAGGGTCTTTGTTCGAAACACAGCCCCAACTCGTAGTAAACTTGATCTCTGGTCAATCAAATGTGTCTTCCTCGGATATTCGCCACTCAAAAAGGTTATCGATGTATTGATCCTGCCACCAATAAAATCTATATGAGTTTCGATGTCTCTTTTTTTCGAAAGTATCCCCTACTTCCCTAACACTGCCTCAAGCGAGGGGGAACTAGATTTTCTAGACATTGTTCCTTTTCCGACTCTGTTGGATATTCCACCCACTCCTACATCCATTGTATTCAAGAAACCTTTTGTCCCACTGGATTTGCACCATCAGACCAACATCTCATCCATCCACTCTACGTGTCAACACTCGACGTACCAAACCCTCAGTTGAAACTTGTCACAATGCCCCCTACTCTTGAGCCTGCTGACTCGCTACAAGTCTTCGTATCCGCTCCGAGTGACATCCTCGGAGCGACACTCTCTAAACTTGTGGGGATTCCTCTTGTTCTGACTGAGGAGGTGAATTCTACCATTAAAGTACGCAATCAGACATGCTTTATTTATCCCAAGACAAAATATGTCTAATTTCATAATTTATCACTGACATACAAAGCATTTGACACTTCATTGATGGATGTTGTCTTTCATCCACTATTGAGGTAGCATTGGAGGACCCTTCCTAGAAGGCGGCAGTAATGGATGTTGTCATTCATCCACTATTGAGGCAGCAATGGAGAACCCTTCCTAGAAGGCGGCAGTAATTGATAAGATGAATGCACTTCAGTGAAATCATAAGTGGGATGTTGTTGATCTTCCTTGAGGAAAGAAAGTAGTGGGTTGCCGGAGGATTTTCAACACCAAATTTAACTTTAATGGATCCTTTGAACGCAACAAAGCACGATTGGTCGCCAAAGGCTATTCACAAACCTATGAAGTTGACTTTGAGGAAACTTTTTCTCCGGTAGCTAAACTGAACAACATTCAGGTTCTGTTATCTCTTGTCATGAACCTGGATTGGCCTTTACTCCAACTGGATGTCCAGAATGATTACCTTAAAAGTGATCTTGCATATGAGGTGTTTATGCCTCTTACTGAGCTTTGACTCAACCTCTTCCTGTGGAGAAGTGTGTCAACCGCGAAAGTCAATTTATGGATTGAAACAATCCCCCGAGTTTGGTTCAGCAAGTTTACACAAGCTGTTGTGGGCCATGATTTCTCTCAAGCCCAATCTAATTACACGATGTTCTTCCGCCACTCATCTGAAGACCGGATTGCAATTCTCATCATCTATGTCAATGATATTGTACTCACAATTGATGATCATTCGGCCTTGGAATCTCTCAAAAGCTTCCTGCCCGCATCATTTGAGATGGACTTGGATTCTCTCTGGTATTTCCTAAGTATGGAAGTAGCTCTGTCCTCTCATGCATTAATCTTTCCCAGCACAAATATGTGACAAATTTACTGACAGATACAAAGCCACTTCTTTGCAAACCGGTAGTAGTTCCAATAGATCCTAACGTGAAGTTGGAAGATGTTCCCAATGCAGTTCCGGTGAATAAGACACACAACCAACGTCTAGTGGGAAAACTCATTTACCTAGCCCATACGCGCCCAGACATTTGCAACGCTGATGATATTGTCAGTCAGTTTATGCATGATCCCTATGAGCACCATCTCACCCATGTACATCAGATCCTCCGCAACTTGAAAGGCACATAGGGCTCAAGTTTGTTGTTTTCACGTCACACCTCTCATTCTGTTACAGTTTATACGGACACCGATTGGGTCGGGTCCTTCTATGATAGTCGATCTACCTCGAATTATTGCTCCTTCGTGTGAGGAAACCTTATCACATGGAAAAGTAAAAAAAACTATTTGTGGTTGCCCATATCAGAGTTGAAGCAGAGTTTCGGTCTGTCCCTACGAGTATGTGAAGTCCTTTGATTGCGCATCATGACCATTATGTCGGTCTTCATTCCTCTGTAGTTATTTTGTAACAATAAAGCCGCCATCAACATTGCTCATAATCCGATTCAAAATGATTGCACAAAATATGTGGAGATTGGCCATCATTTTATCAAGAAGCTTGACTCAGGGATAATTTGTGTTCCATTTATCATTTCCACTGGCTAACTAGCAAATATTCTCAAGAAGAATTTTCCTTGATCGTTGTTTGACGAGTTCAAATCCAAGTTGAACATAACTGAGATCTATACTTCAACTTGATGGGGAGTGTTAGAAGTTATTAGCATTGATTTATTTATTTTCCCTATATTTCCTGTTATATATATTTCCATCCTTTCTTTTGTATTTCATTCCTATTTTATATCTTTCTTTTGTTATGAGTCATGCAATATGTTCTTATACCTTCCCTTTTATATCAATATGATCATCTTGCTCTATTACCAAATTATATATATATATATATATATATATATATATATAATTACAAACAAACCACTCAATTTCATTATATTTACATATTTAACTACTAACTTCAATTGTTTGCACATATCATTGTACCGATGAAAAAGATGCATCTTACTTTTATTATTGNCAAGGGTTTTAATTTGACTGTTCTTTATTTTCTTATCTTCTCATTATGGGTAATACTTGTAAATATTATAAAATATATTATAAGTAAAAAAGAATTGAGGTTACCATTCTTCTACCTTAAAAAATGCTTCGTGTCAACCCCCCTTATCCTTAGTTTGGCGACCTTAAATATCCCTCTTCAGTGAGGGGCTTAATACTTGTTATTTTTACTTTATTTGTGTGATTTTTTTCTTTCTTTCTTTAATCTAGACTTGCATCTTAAGTGATCTAGAGCTTCTCTTTAAGCTCCCACATTTGTACACCAAGTTGTTAGCAAATTAACTAAGCTGCGCAAAATTAATTAAACTCAATCAACTGACTTTAGTTCCATTCTCCACATCAAAACATCAACATATCCACCNATACTTTATTTGTGTGATTATTTTCTTTCTTTCTTTCATCTAGACCCGCATCTTAAGTGATTTAGAGCTTCTCTTTAAGCTCCCACATTTGTACACTAAGTTGTTAACAAATTAACTAAGCCGCGCAAAATTAATTAAACTCGATCAACTGACTTTATTTCCATTCTCCACATCAAAACATCAACATATCCACCATACACAACTCCAAATTCTTATTCCTAACAACCTTAGTTTTCCAAAGAACATTTACAGCTATCATATCTTGGCAAATAAGCCCCTTTTATGCTCCACATAAAAATAGCCACCTAACAATTAGCCCAAATCTCATTATTCCCTAGTAGATCATAGTTGCATTTGAATTTCAACCTGATAAAACCCTTTCAAACCCCAAATCACTTTCATTAGGATCCCCTCACAGAAAATCAAAATAATCACTATCAAATTTCACCTCAAACACCACCATATACATTGCATCATTTAGTATTAAAGCTCCTGGAGTCAAACTTGAAGAAGAGTTATTGGTGCATTAAGGAATCCTTTGGATAAAGGATCAAGCCTACATCTTTTGAAGGTTCTAATGTGTTGGTCAAGTGCTTAATGGCAACAAAGTATCTCTTTTTTTTTCCCCTTTGGCTGTTACCAAGAATTAGTAGCTTTATCTTCAAGCTTAAATATATTCTAGTTTTGTTGGTTAACAAATATAATAAATTTGCATATAGTTCAAATATTACACCACTTGCATGCCAAACCTAAACCTAAGACTGAGCTTATGATCTCCTAAAATTAATTGAGCTTCTGTTACAAGTTGAGAGTCACGCTTCCAACTTTTCATAACCTAAATGTGATAATTTAGCAAAGGAACATAATTTATTATTGCCTATGGATTTATTGTATTTCACTTGTAAGATTATTTTAGTAATAACCTTTTTTTAATTATTTGTGAAAGTTTCTTGCTGGCCAAAGTTCAAAAAAGAAAAATTCTTTATCGTTTAATTTTGCCTACATTACATCCACTATTTAATCATTAGACCTCCCAAACGAACTTCTCCTCCAGGTCAACATGAAACCAGTACTAGAATGTTGAACGATCTTACTAATATACCTTGCATGCATATGAGAATAGCACGATTAAAGGGGCATATGATTATTGTCACGACAAATTTAGATAGAATAATCTTACAAGTTGGTATCATATCACAATCACAACTTCTCGCATCTCCCCAATCACTTGTGCCCAATCATTGTAAGCACCGAAAATCTTCTTCTTTTCTTCTTCGATCGTTGTCTTGCCAGATTTCGATTCTTTCCCGCTCTCCCCTACCGCCTTCCTGATTTGTCTAAACCACCGCCTCAACGCTCTATAAGAGCGTGCCAAGGGCATCACCTCCTCCTGCTCTCCCTCTTCCCTCTCTCTCAATTTCACCCAAAACCATCAGCCTTGTGGCCAAACCCACGTGATACAGTCGTGGTTAGAGCTAGTTGAGAAGGCAGCGATGGAATTGTAGGCGTGCAGCTACCACCAAAACTTCTTCCTCCTTTCGTCTGGTCCTACCGAACAACATTGAAAAATGTAACTCTCGTCTTTCTCCCTTCTTCCCACCATTCTTAAGCGCACTTCAGCTTCTCTAAATCCTGCAAGATCATCTTCCAACCAGGTTTGCTATATACTAGATTTAAGGCTAACTTAAAGAGAAACGGGAAAAAGTTGTAGGATTTGAAGATGTCACTTTTACTATTTATTAACTGTTACGCAAGTAAATGCCCCAAAATTTTTAGAAATTAGAATCCTCACAATCAAAATAAGAAAATAAAATAAAATATTATTTAATTATGTTAGTTAAAGTCAAAAGTAATTAGGTTCATAAATTCTTACTTTTAGAAATATTAAAATATTAATTTAATGACAATAATAATGATGATAATAAATGATGATTAGGTTGCAATAAATTTAGTGAATGAAAAAGTTTAACTGCATAATTATTTATATTTTATTTTTCTAAATGATGTAGGATCGCTAGTTGGATTGGCGAATTTGTAAAAGTATGGTGCCACATCGAAGTAAGAAACTACTTTTTATTAGAGGATAAACATATACTTCCAAGTTAGGGGCGTTAATCCTTGTCATTTGTAATAGATCCATAGTTATTTTATAGGATTTTCAATTATATCATTGCTACTTCAATTAAAATTTTGTACTTGTCAAGGGCCTCAATTATTGCTCATGATGGTATCACTAATTGTCTTAATTTATTGCTGTAAAATTTCCTATATAGTTAAGTTAATTCTACAATTATGATTTTTTTTTTCTAGACCTTTATGAATTTACATCTGTCATATCACAAGCCTACATGAAATAGCATATTTCTTATATATTATACAAGTGAAAATTTTGGTATGCTTGTGTGCGATGACATGTAAGCTTGTGGAACCCTTTTTGATATTGGCTGACGAGCCCATTGGATGACGACTCTACGGAAATGTAAAATTTAATCATTATTAGAACTTTTTTATGAAAATTAGACCAAACAGAAAACTAGGTAAGACAAATGCAATCCTCGAACTACTCTTGAATATGATATGTATTAGAAAATAATTGCTCAGTTTAACAATGATCACATTGAAGCCAAAACTGTATAGGTTTAATGATGCAACCAATCAGTAAGGATATACTCATTACAACAACAACAACAACAACAACAACAACAACAACAAAGCCTTAATCCCACTACGTGGGGTCGGCTACATGNACAAGTTTTTCCTGGGTTTTTTCTCTCGTTTTATCCACGAGAAGAATATCATCAGCAAAAAGCATACACCAAGNTAAAGTTTATCAAAGTAACTCACCCACCTATGTTGAATATATTTTTCTAAGAAAAATACTTTTTGATTTTCATCTTTAATACACTTTACTTGAGTTAAATCTTACTTTTTTTTTCTCTTTGTTTGGCTAGTTTATACATATTTTTTTCACCTATATTATAAAGGTCATTAAAAGCAGAATTTTTAGCATCACAGATTGTTTTTTTAGACTCCCTGCGAGCCGTTTGGGCAGAATTTTTAGCGTCACAGATTGTTCTTTTAGACTCCCTGCGGGCCGTTTGATATTTTCTCTCAGTTCTCTATATCTTTACATTGTAACATAACTTCTTATATTTTATCTTTTCTTGTGCACATTATTATTCCACCAACCAACTATTTTTACTTGTAAATATTTTTCCCTTTGATTCTCCAAGAACATCTTTTGCTACATGTTTAATAGCGTTTGTATTTTTTCTTTTGATTCTCCAAGAACATTTTTTGCTACTTGTTTAATAGTGTTTGTTACTTATAAAATTTTTTTCTTTTGATTCTCCAAGCACATCTTTTGCTACTTGTTTAATAGTGTTTGTTACTTTAAACATCACATTTGTTTCTTCATGAATATCTCAAGTTTTGAAATCTTGAATTTTACTCATAAAATTAATTTTATTTGTATCTTTTAAGTTTCTATTTCTTTGATTCTCCAAGAACATCTTTTGCTACATGCTTAATAGCGTTTGTTACTTTATCCCACATCACATTTGCTTCTTCATGAATATCCCAAATTTTGAAATCTTGAATTTTACTCATAAAAATAATTTCATTCATTAATGAATAAGGATATACTCATTAATGAAAAAAATTGATAAACTAAGAAAGCAGTGAATGTCAAACTTGTTTAAACTAAATGATGCACATTCTTGGAAAAAAAAAATTAGAAAATGGGAGATCTCCTAGCCCTTGATTCGCAGTAAACAAACAACTCCGTAAATTAATGTAAAAAAAAAACATTACATTCACCATTTTCACAAGAAAGTTGCATGAGTTACAAAAGGAAGCATTTCAAGAAGAGTCTCCTTATCCTGCTAGTTTATCTGTAGCGTATGTGAAGTAATGACCAATTGCAAGAATATTATAAATCTGCGAAATCGACAGCTAAGGTTATTTCTACATGGCCCATGAGATAATAATTGTTCAACCTCACCCGTAGTTTTATACCTTATACAAATGTGGAGTTCACCTTGGAAAGAGGTTTAAACATTCTACATAAAAAAAAAATGACTAAAATTAATGTGAGCTTTAACAACATAGTTAAAATGTTTGATATTTCAAGGAAATGTGCAATACAGTGACCAAAAACCTACTTCAGAAGACAGCAAATCAATAGAAGACATTATGTTGAACTTTCAAATCAGAAGAACTGATGTTTGAGACTCTATTTGTTCTGCATTGAGCTGATACTCTCCAAAATGCACATTTATGAGAATGTTTCTTCGAAATAGGAACAGGCATTGACATTGGAATGTCATAGTTGGAAAACTAAAAAATCAATGTTGTGGCCACTTAATCGAAGATGTACTACCGATCACAAGTTAGATGGGATAAATCTAATGATGATGAAGATTATTGTAGAGATGTTCTAAAACATCAGCCTTAAATTTTCAGATATCTTCAAGAACAATGTTCAAAACTCTGATGACTTAAATGATGGACAAGTTAACCATCTGTAAATCAACGGGTTAAACCTCCAATAAAAGATAGGGGCGCTTATTTACATACCTCACAATTCTTATGTATTTACAATCTAACACTCAAACTTTCATATTTACATGCATAGCACTCAAATTTTTAATATAAAATTAAAAATACCACTATTGCCTACTTTTTAAAAGTGAAAAAGACATTTTCATGCATGGGTTTATCACACCAAAGTGTTTTGCATGTAAATATGGAATTTTACGTGTTAGATATGTAAATACATGAGAATTGTGTGGTATGTATGCAAATTTTCCTAAAAGATATGGTTAAACCAACCAAAGAATAATTGTCATCCCCAGGAGATCTATCAATGAAAGAAGTCCATTGACGATCCTTCAGAACTGGATCCTTGTAGCATAACTCATTGCATGCTTCAAGACCTACAAACCAAACACAGGAGAACATGAATGATCAAGAAGGAAATCAGATTTTTAAGTGAGACTGGCTTAACAATATGAAACCTGAATAGTAAACCTGTATTCCGAGTTGAATTTCACCTTCAAGCTAAAAATTTCTTATTTTCCAATTTCTCATCACCTATGTTCGCAACAACCATCCGTACAAATGTGCCAGAGTGCAATGGCAGAACTTAATTTGCATACAAATGAAATTTTGAAAAAATTTAATTCATCAAAATTTATTTGAAGATTTACCTACATATCCTTCAATTCCTATGAATTTTTCATATCTAACATATACTTCAAATTTTACATACATACCACCCTATAAAGAAGCAGGCAGCATCCTGCGATGAGAAAAAAATAGTACAACACCGAGAAAAGATCCTTACATTCATCCCAGGAGTCCCCATCAGCACTGCATCCCTTCTTACAGAAGATTCTCCCTGCAATGGCCTAGTAAAGATTAATTTAAGCATTTAAAAGTATAAAGCGAGCAGAGAAAGTCGAAATCTAATCCTGCTTGAACCAAAGGCAAGTTAAATTTCCAGTTTGTTTCATAAAATTGTCAGCAAAGTCGCAGATAATAAATGGCCCAAAAGTTCAATGGAACAAAAGGAATGGTCTATCATTCCTCTCTCTTTGGATATGTCAATCTTGCGTCATGATTTCAAGCAAACTTGAACTTCGTCACTATCATTCAATAAATAACAAAAAAAAGTATGATGAATCTACAAGAAGCCAAACAGATTCGAGGCATTTCAAATCAAAGAGAAATAGAAATACATGAGATGTTTACAAAGAGTCTAGACTCAGATGGAAAAAGAATGAGGCCAAGGAGACTAACGAACAAGGAATCATAAAGACGCCTGCGTATTTCTTAGTGCAGCAGTTGCCGCACGGTTGAGTCCAGTCCTTCGGAAGCATAGTTCTGTCTCTTTCTCTCCTACGTTTTCGCCGAATCAGAATTTCCTCATCCACGCCCTTCCTTGCCCTGAGCAGAGGCGAAACAAGTGAGAAATGAGAAACGCGAAGATGAGGATGAAGAAGACCGGGGCATCAAGCTTGGACTGCGGGAAGCCAAAATAAAATTACTGAAATTTACATGCATAGCACTCAATTCTTGTGCATTTATTTTTTACTTATCTCACATTTAAATTTCAATTTCAATTTTTACACTGTAAAAACCTAACTTATATATGAAAAGATGAATTACATTTCTCATTTTCATATATAAGAAAAAATACATTATGTGTAAAAATTAAATTTTAGTTGTGAGATAAGTAAATGCACAAGAATTGGGTGATGTATGTAAATTCCTCATAAAAATAAGAGTTTTTACATATTGAGCACACAATTTTCGTATTTATATATTTTACACTTTAACTTTAATATTATTTGTTTCACAAATAAAATATACGATTACAAATTCGTAAAGCTTCCATAGTCTAGCTGCCCAAAAACACTCTCCTTCGCCACTTTCCTGGTTTCATCCTATCTTTCTCCTTTCTCACTCTCCTGGTTTCACCCAATACCATCGTCGAGAGATAATCACAATTAGAGCTAGTTCGGAAGGCAATGTTGGGATTGCAGAAGACGAGTCCTCTGAAACTTTCATCTTTCTCTTCCTTTTGTTTGCTTCTACCAGAGACCATTGAAAAAGGTACTTTCGTCCACTTTTACAGGAGACCATTGAGAGAGGCAAACCATGTCTTTTTCCCCTTCATCAACCCCTTCACAAGCTTTAGATTCCTTTAATTTTTTAAATCTCTGATACCTAAGTTAACCATAATGAAAACGGGCATACAACTTCTAACGGAACTATGATAAAACAAAAGACAACACAAACCCAAACTAGAGCTTAGGTCAAGGTGGTGGTTGGTTTAGTGATTGAAAGTGGGAAGGTTGGTTGTAGGAGGGGGTGAGGAAAGGTGGCAGTGGGGCAGCAGATGAGGGTAAGTGAAAGTGTGTTGTGATAGGGAAGATGATGGAAAAGGGTTTCCTGTAGTGGGAGACAGCAGGTAGGCAATGGCTTTTAGTGGGAAGGTTAGGTGGTGGGGGAGCTAGATGTTGTGGGACTAAAAGCAATCACAAGAAAGCCATCACAGGGTGATGGTTGATTAGCGGCGAGAAGTTACAGATGGAACGAATGGTAGGATGATTGGGAGAAGAGAGAGGTTGTGGTGGCTGCATGAAGAACAAATTAGGGTTGTGCTTGGGATGGTTGCAGCAATGACAGCGGCGGCAACATCGGTGGGAAGGGTGTGGAGGTGAAAAAGTCGATGATGAACACCACCTCAGAGTGAGTTACAGTCGGAGCACCATGCATCCTCATATACAACCATAGAAATGCAAGAAGGAATGCTAATGAATGTCCAAATAGAAATAGCACCACATCTAAAACTAAAATAAAGAAAGCAACATATAAATAGCAGTAAATAAATGAGGGGGGCAGGGGGGGCTCACTTGGGCGTCAAATCTAGCCCCTATACTAAGGGTCGGTCGACCCCCTTGATTCAACTAGTTGAATTGTTTCAACGAGCGCTCGGTTCATCCCCTCCCTAGACTCGCATTAATCTCCCAATGTTGAGGGAGCTTCGACTTAATTCATTGAAGCTTCTGATTTTTCGTTGCCAGTGATGGAGTTGTTGTACCCTTCTAGAACTGAAGAGTCTTTGACTGCGGTTCGATAAGCATCTAGATCTCACTTGATTGCACCATTCCCCAAAATTTAAGAGAATTTTTCATACTTGCCAGCATACATACATATCGATCCACCCTTATGGGGGTCCATTACTCAACTGAGCTGAGTTTGTGTGTCATGTGTATGTTGTTGAATCCTTCCAAAGTAATCCAAGGTTGGCTCAACATGCTATGGAGTGAAGGTAACCTAAGCCTCCCCAAATGGTGGTGGCCATGGTGGTGAGGTGTTGATCAAGACGTCCAGAAATTCTCTCTGTTGTGATTATCTCCTATTTGAAATCGACGTCTTAGTCATATCATCCTTTGTCATTACCAGGAATGGTCTTACCAATGTTTCTTTTCTGTCAATGACACTTGTGATCTCTAGCTCTACTGAAGAGAAAATGATGATGTGATTCCCCTCCTTGACGAAGGAGTAGGTGTTTCTAAATCTATCATGTTTAGTTCTATGGTCAAATTGATACGGTCTCCCCAAAAAAGGTGGCAAACATCCATGGGCGCCACGTTGCACCGCGGCCAATCTTACAGCTGATTTCCAATCATATACTCTACTAGACACCTCTAATCAATGTTGATCTTGTTCTCTTTCTTCAACCATATAAGAAAATATGATTGGGATTGTCTCTAAATCATGAGGCTCAATTTCTTCATCATTTGCATGGACACCGCGTTCTTGTTGCTCCCTCCATCGATGATGATACCTTTCCATTCACAATGCAACTGGTGTAGAATATGTTGTGGCAAAGTCACAGTGAATCCCTTGTATCCTCAATCTGTAGGACTCTTCAAAACATGAGCATCTCACCTTATCCAGTGGAAGATGTAATATGCCATTCTATTAAAGCATATCTGTGTAGATTGTCTTGTTTTAACAAATTTACATAATTTGCTTAAATTCAAACATAAAATTGCTAATTTTATTTATTAAGTAGGGTATTTATATACTTAATAAATCATTAGAAAATTTCTTTCATACCTTAAACTTGAAGTAAATTGGAATGTTGGCCATATGAATGGCAGAAACCTAATGATTAATTTGGAAAAAGAAGAAGATTATTCTTTGCTTTTCTTAATAAAAGTTTTGTTTGAAGGAAAAAAAAGAAGATTATCTGCCTCCTTATTGTACCAAGTGCAAGATATTTGGATATACTATTAAATACTACTTTATTGCTCATCTGAGTTAAGACAACCAAAAGGAATGCAAGTCATTGCTGTCAGTTATAATCATATACATGATGTTGAACCTGGTGTTATGGGTACAATGACAGTGGAAACTCTTGAAAGTTTTCCTAAAGTTGTTACGGATAATCAAGAGAATGCTTATGAAATTGAGTCCTTGGTGGGAGACAGAGATTATTGATCAATCAAATCATAAGCAGGGTACCCAATTTCTTCAAATTTATGTGGTGGATGACAACATGCACCCTACCTTGGTGGTTATGGCATTACCATCTCAGAACAAGACTATACCTAGGAAGTACATTCTGACAACTTTGAATTTCAGAACAGTTAAGCATCATGCACCTCTTTATAGTTGGAAGACAGAGAGAAGGATACTTCTTCAGAGCATGGTGTTTGCTCTGATATTTCTTGCCCCTCATTTAGATTATGTGAAGGATTTGGTGGAACTGAACTTGACCAACCTTACTATGAATGCTCTGCCAAAGAGGAAGAAATATTTTTAGAAACTGATGTAATTGAAAGTGCTACTGATCATGAGGGTTAACACAAGCTAGAACTGCACTTGAAGAAGAATGGACTAACCAAAAATCCAGAAAGGGGAGAATAAAGGGTTCTAGAGAGCTTAGACTTCTTAATCCAATTATAGAGATATTGTTGAACACATGCAATATCAAGCACCAAGTTAGGTCCACTTATTCTCCTTCTAGAGTTATTAAGGGTATAAAAACTTTTTTCAATGTTGTTTTAAGTTCCTCATTTGGAACATTAGGGGCATACCTATATCTGATGCCTTTATTAGACTTAAAAACTTAATCAACGTACACAAGTTACCTTTTTCTGCTACTTTTGAGCCTTTGGTGGCTGGGGAGGTTAGGTAAGTTCCAAGCCTTCACAAATACTAACAACAAAATTTGGCTACTTTTTATTTTTAAATCATCACTCTTCTTCATTTCTCAGTGTTGATTCATAAAATTAAACTTCTTCTTCATAGTTATAATATAAGGCTTGATGGTGTTCATTCTTTTCTTTTCTTTTCTTCTTCTTGTGGATGGGTTTGTCTATCTTCTAAATTGATTAATGATTAGCTCCATTTGTGCTCACTTGAGCAACCTATAACCTCGATTAGAAATGGGTTGGTGGTTTATTTTTTCTTCTTACATTGAAAATTCTAGCAAATGGTAATACCATTTACTGTTCTTTGATTAGAATAGTTTCAAATGTCTAGCACATTTCCTTTTCCTTGTTTCCTAAATCCATTACTCTCAAAGATACTTTTGCAAGGAAATCCTTGAACCTTCCAGTATTGGGTTTACTGTATTTCTGTGTAATTCTTGATTGATTAAGATGCTAATAATTTCAATTTAGTAAGATTCTTAGATCAAATTTGAAGCTCAATAATCTGTGTTTTTTTGTCAAATTCAGATTAAGAAAAACTCTATAATACTTATGAAGAGACAAAAATTGTTGGAGTTTTTTTAGTTGAAATGCTTGGTATCCAAAATTTTTATGATTTTATACTTGGAGGATTTAGATTCATACCAACATCTTTTGTGTTTACATATGTAACACTAAGTTTTTAGGAGGTTTACATACATACATTCAGTGCTTTCATATTTACATACATACCACTTTACTCCATAAAATATATGCATTCAAACGGTTTAATACTTATGTATTCAAATGTGTAACACACTATTCTATTAAAGCATATTTGTGTAGATTGTCTTGTTTTAACATATTTACATACTTTGCTTAAATTCAAACATAAGCTTGCTGATTTTATTTATTAAATATTGTATTTATAATTAACAAATCATTAGAAATTTTCTTTTAGTCCGTAGACTTAAAGTAATTTGGAATGTTGGCCATATGAATGGTAGACACCCGATGATTAAATTGGAAAAATAAAAAAGATTATTCTTTCCTTTTCTTGAGTAAGTTTTTGTTTGTTGGAAAAGGAAAAAGATTATCTGCCTCATTATTGCACTAAGTGCAAGATGTTTGAACATACTATTAAATATTGCTTTATTGCTCATCCCGAGTTAAGACAGCCAAAAGGAACACAGGTCATTACGGTCAATTGTAATCAGACACAGGCTGTTGAACCTGGTCCGATCTTGAATGCAGGGGGACTGGTGGAGGAATTGATGGATGATAATGAGTCTGTGGGTACTATGACAGTGGAAACTCTTTCAAGTGTACCTAAAGTTGTTACAGATAATTAAGAGAATGCTGATGGAATTGAGCGCCCTTGGTCGGGGACAAAGATTGTTTGATCAATCAGAGCATAAGGAGGGTACCTCATTTCCTCATGTTAATGAGTGGATGACAATATACACCCTACCATGGTGGTTATGGCAGGACCATCTCAGAGCAAGACTGTGCCAAAGAAGTATATTCTGACAACTTTGAATTTTAGAACAACTAAGCATCATGCACCTCTCTACATTTATAAGACGAAGGAAAGGATACTTTTTTAGCACTTGGTGGTTGCTCTGATATTTATGACCCTTCATTTAGATTATGGGAAGGAGTTTGTGGAACTGAACTTGACCAACCTTACTGTGAAGACTCTACAGAAGAGAAAGAACCTATTTAGAAACTGATGTAATTGAAAGGGCTACTGATCATGAGCGTTAACACATGCTAGAACTGCACTTGAATAAGAATGGACTAACCAAAAATCAATAAAGGGGATAATTAAGTGTTCTAGAGAGCTTAGACTTCTTAATCCAATTATAGAGATATTGTTGAACACAGGCAATATCAAACACCAAGTTAGGTCCACTGATTCTCCCTCTAGAGTTATTAAATGGTAAAAAAACATTTTTCAATGATGTTTAAGTTCCTTATTTGGAACATTTACTGGCATAACTAAATCTGATGCCTCTATTAAACTTAAAAACTTAAACATAGTACACAAACCCTTTGGTGGCTGAGGAAAATAATGATAGATACATGAGAAGGTTAGGTAATTTCCAAGCCATGAGAAATACTAACAACAAAATTTGGCTACTTGCAGAAGCTTTGTTAAAGTGAATGTTTTACAGGCAAATGAATTTTTTCTATTGGCCAAAATTTTTTACAATGGTATCATTTTCTTGCTTATCTTTGTATATGTTGGTTGTTATAAAGACTCTAGAAGAGCCTTATGTGAATATATGAAATCCTTTTGTGGGAGAATGTAAGTGAGGTCTTCTTCTTTTTTATATCCCTTTAGAGTCTAAGATCTTAGCCTTAAGTATTCCTTAAAGACTATCATAGCAGATTTGTGGATGGATGACTCCCAAAAGTAGAACCTAAACTGAATCTTCATTATCTTTGGTTCAAAAAATACTTGATTTTAATTATTAACATTTTAATGTTGAATCAATTAAAATTGAGTTAAAAAAATTAAGGTTGAGTGCTCCAATAGGTTTTTATAACATGCATTTAGATAACTCAGTGAGCTTTGAAACTTGACTTTATATCTTAAGTGCCTTATAATCTTATTGCACCCGCTCAATCGGACTTAAAATTTCCTCTTAGTTCACGCCTTTGGTTCAAGACCAACTCAAATATATCTGGAGTTCGTCTCAAATTATGAATGAATTTAAATTTAAAATAAAATGAAATAAATTAATTAATCAAAATAAAAATTGGATTAAGTTTGGAATTAAACACATAATTTGAAATTAAGAAATTTTAAATTCAAACACAGATAAATGATAAAAAAAAACCTAAACTTCAAAATTAAATCATATAATCCTAACAAAACACAAATAAAACAAGTTCTTTAATATATTTGAAATTGAATACAAAAAAAATATTAAGTTTTTAAAAATTTCATTAAATCCATAGTTAAAATTTTTAATTAATGTAAATGAATGTTTAAATATAAAATTAAAATAATAAACAAAATCAACTTCAAATATTATTAATTCAAAATCTAAATCAACTTAAATTAAAAAAAAAAAAACATAAATCAATCAATTTAAAATTAAAATAAAATTGAAACAAATATAATA
>JXCR01147175.1:0-10209 GCA_002079205.1 Phalaenopsis hybrid cultivar
TATATATATATATATATTAAATGTCCCTCCGAAGCGACGGGCTTCCAAATTTGGCGACCGACAGCTTTCACAGGACCCCCCACCCCCCGAAAATTGTGCCAACACTATATCAGTAAAATTAAATGTAGGTTCTGAATTATTTTCTTCTATGATGGTTGTATATTTACGTGACTTATTTTTGTGTTTTGGGGACATTTATTAGCATAATGTTATTTTTTACAAATCAAACATCTAATTTTCCTAATATATTTATTGTTAATATCTTTCGCATTTTTGTTTCTTTTTCTATGTGTTCTTTTATTAGGATTGAAATATTTCTTTTGTTATTTTTCTAAAGAATTTTTTCTTTTAATATTTTGTATAACAGTTACATTTGTTATGAGAAGTAGAGCATCCCCAATGTTGCGGAACTAAATCAAATTTCTCGCAACATAAAGATTGTTTATATTATTTGTTTTGTTTATGTAAATTAAGATGCTGACATGCTTCAACTAGTTTTTCTAATGAGTAATGAATTCTACTTCATAAAGACGTATCATCACGATGCAATAGATCTTTTGTCTATGATAAGTCCTAGGAAATCAATAGTACTAGTTAGGAAGACTGCCTTTCTTTTTCTTAATGCAATCCCATGCTTTTGTGCATTTTTTGCTAGTAAAGTTATAAGTTTTATGTGTTCAGTAATACTATGAATAAATATTAAAATATCAACTACATAAATAAGATAAAAATGTGATAATTCATTAAAAATAGTGTCCATTCTTTGTTGAAATATTTGTGAGGCAATTTTTAATCCAAATGACATTACATTCCATTGATAGTGCCCTTCGGGTGTACTAAATGCAGTAAATTTTTACTATTATGATGCATTTTTATTTACTAGAATCCATATTTATAGTCTAATTTAGAAAATCATTTGGCAGTTTTGTTATGGTTAATTAGTACTTCTTTATTAGGTAGAAGGTATCCATCAAATTTGGTATTATCATTAGTTTTTTGTAATTAACTACCAATATTGCTTTTCCTTTTATTTGTTCGGCATGATTGCGAACAAGAAAAGCATGACTACCATGTGGGCTGTTACTAGGTTCAATTAGGTTGGTATCTAATAAATCTTTGATTTGAATTTGAAGTTCTTTTTTATCTTCAGTTGTATATTTCATGGGTCTTACTGTAATAATAAGAGGATTAATTGATTCGATTATTGCTACTAGTTCATCTTGTTTCCAGAATTGTAATGGCTTTTCTTAGAATGACGGCTTGAACAATGAATTCGCAAAAGGACGTAATTTATTAAGTTCAGAATTCTCGGGAAAGATTACAATTCAAATGCTCATCTTGTTATTAATTAGATTGGAAAAGTGTTCTTTAGTTTTTTATCTAGTGGATAATCACCACGTTGGCTGAGTAAAGCAGGTGTTGTTGAATGAAATTCTGGTGTGTGTATAATTGGGCAATTTAGTGAATATCCAATAGGGGATAGAAGAACTATAAATTACGTTCATAGGATTAAAGTTGAAAATTAGACAAATTTATGGATTCTCGTTTGAAAACACACAAATAGAAGTATTTCAAAAGGGTCAAGGACAATTAAACGTAACTTATTTGAAAATTTCCATAATGTTAATTCTCCTTATTTGAAATACTGGTTGAAAATTATGTAAAAAAGGGATATTAAACGTAACTTATTTGAAATTCCTATTCACCTGTTAGAAATTAAAGTTGAAAATTAGACAACATTATGGATCTAAAAGCTTTGGCTAATCGATTAAAAAGTTCATAAAATTTTGGTCGCATTTGGGATAATTTTTTTCATAATTAATAGTTCTATAAATTTCTATTTGATTGCAACATTTTATTTATTTATTTGGTAAAAAGTAATTTGGTTTGATGGTTGTAACAATTTATATAATATATAGGTGAGTCGAATTTGCGAGTTGAGTCAAATCAAGTTCATTTATTCATGCTACTCTTTTGAAATTTGTATCTTTATGTTTGGCTCACATTCGAAATTGTTCCGTGAATCATATGCTATTGTTTGGCAAGTCAAATTTAAATCAAACATAAGTCGATTTGAATCAAATAAAAATAAACAAATATAGATTTGACACTAATGAATCTTTATACTTGTCTTCTAAGCAATTAAGAAATATTAAGAAAAAATTAAATTATTAATTTTTTTGGAAATAGCAAGCTAAATATAATCAAGCAAAAACATTTTCATTTTTTTAACTTTATAATTTTCTGAACCAATCTTTATCAATTGATTTTAGCCCGATGATAAGTCCAGATAATGTAAATAGGATATATTTATAAACGTGAATAACCTATGCTAATGTTCAATTCAAGGCCTTTATCTTTATATAAATATTTATATACATTAATAAATTTAATATAGAAACCAATGTACATTGGATAATGAACTGGGTGCTTAAAATTACACAGGGCTCAAAAATGAATATTTGAACAAATTCAACAACGGTATTTTAATTTTGATGTATTATAGATAAGTCCGATTCTATCTTATTTAATCCCATATTATGATATTAAAATGCAATAACCAAAAGTTCAATGATATTAATAATAGTTTCAGCTTTTACAATCCTTATGAATATACATATCTAATACAAAAGTTTTGCTTCTAATACATTTACATCACCCAAATTATTCATGTCATATCAAAAATACCAACATTTTAACTTTTAAAAGTGAAATAAATCTTTTCATGCATAGGTAAGGTGGTATGCATAAAAAATTTGAAGCATAAGTGTTAAGTATGTAAATACGTAGGAATTCAGTAGTTCTTATGTAAATCTTCCCGATGATAATGAAGGGTACGCAAATCACACTAAAAATAATGGCAATATATGCATACAATAATTAGATATATTAAAATAAGAAATCATGGTATATTTTATTAAGGAGCTTGTAAGGCTAATTAACAAATTCATAGCAACCTTTAATAACTAGCATTTACATACATACTGCCCAAGTTTCTGTAACTTTACACGTCTAACGCCTAAACTTTACTTATTTACATTATACCAATCAAATATTTTCATATTCCATCAAAACTACAAATTTTTTTAACATTTAAAAAGTGAAACACAACTTTCATGCTTAGGATGGGTGGTCTATATCTAAAAATTAAAATTTAAGATATGTAAATACATAGGAATGGAGTTGTATCTCTGTAAAACATGGAAATAAATATTTACATGATAAAATGCTTAATGTATAAGGAATGGATTAGACTAATCAAGCAGAATATCCTATCATTTTTATAATTGAACAATTTTAAATGTCTAATTAAGTATATCACTCTATCCTGAATAGTCCTATAAACTATTAAATATTAATTAAGTACAGTACAAGCAGTCAAACTAATTTATAGATCACATATGATAGTTTTTAAAACTGAATATAGTAATGAATAATAGGTTTATATAGGTTAATCTATATATCATTTAATTATATGAATGTTTATTAAACTATTATTATCTTATTTATCTAGATAAAAGTATTATAACATAGTTTCCTTAGATCGGATAATTCACTTAAAGTATATAAGCTATAATATTATTGAATTTGAGATTGTCCTATAAGGACAACCAAGGATGAGAGAGAAAGTGTAGTGAGAGAGAGTGATAAGATTACTTATAATAATTCTAGTCTTCACCTCCCGTTTGTAGACTTAGGGGGTGTGAAGTATGCAATTACTTGCTTACCCTTATCTTTAGTATGGAGGGATATTACATTTTTGTCATAAATAAATAAATAAATAAATGAACAAAATAAGATAAAAAAGATCTCTGATTTTGTTGTCCCATCCTCTAGTTATTCGAGATTTGTCAGTTTGCTTAAGGGTCTTCGGTCAACATGACCAGTTAGGCAAACTGCGGGTCGTTGGTCGGTCGAACTAAGGGTCATTAATCGCCCCTGATGGTAGACCTTTGATCAGCCATACTGCGGTTCTTCGGTCGTCCAGGGTATGGACCTTTGACAGGCCAAGCTATGGTAGTTCGGTGGACCCAACCATAGTCCTTCGGTCGACTGAGTTATGAACATTAGGTTGGCTAAACTACGAACTTTCAATTAGATAAACTATGTACATTTTGTTAGTGGGCTCTCTTGTTTCGAATAACAGTCACAAATCCCTTTGGGCGGGACTCTTGTTGTCAAGATGAACTTCAGATGTCAAGCGGAGGGCACTATATCGTAATTTGATCGGTAGCCCCACTCCTTCTTAACCTCACTTTTGGTTGAGGTCTAGTCTTTCTTTCTTAGAAGGCTAGGATATAACCATAGGAATTTATTGTTGACTATTTCTAGAGGAGTAGTGATGGTAGCATCACCAATAAAAAATCTAAAACTGTTTTTTGCTCATCTTGAAGTTTCACATATTGGTACTAACCTCTAGTACTTAGTAATTGAGACCAATATGGGGGAGCTCAAGAGGGGTCCCCATATGACTGTTTAGCCTTAGGGTTAGCCCTAGGTGTTGTGGTCTTGGTCAGTTTTGCACGCATACAATTGCACCTGCACTCACAACCTCAATCCCAACCAAATATGCTTATTTGATCCCTTATTCTATTGGAAACTCATGTGGATGATCCCTAGAACAATTAACCTAGGGCTAGAGTTTTGCTAAGTCGAGCACATGGAGGATCCATAATGGGAGTTCCCTGGTCTCATGGCTCAATAGGGTGACCTTGGGATTAACATTCTCAATCAATCCTAATTTTACTAAATTTCCAATTTTGACCCTCCTTGGCTCCACACTTCACTAAATTACTGAATTGCCCCTAAACCCTAAATTTTCCGAAAATTCTCAAAATTACCCAAATTCTCAAAATATTTTCAAAAATCATTTTAAACCATTCCAAATCACTTAAATTGACAAAAACACTTTGAATTTTCTAAAATTCCCAAAATACCCCCAAAGTCTCCAAAATTACCAAACATCCTTCCAACCCAAAAAATTTCAAAAATTCCAAAATCTCCAAAATCACTCCAAATGTCCCTAAAGTCAATATGAATCACTCCATTGATCTCAATTTAACCAAATTGACTCACTTTGACCAAGAACCCTAAATTGTCATTAAAGGCCCAAATTCTCCAATTCATCCCCAATTTCCACCAAATTGACTTTAATGCCACCAAATTTTAATTCCAAACTCAAATTAGGCATCCCTATTCCCAATTTAAACCAAATCCAATTCCAACAAAACCCATCTCATGCCCAATTTCAATCTCAATCCTAAAAGCCCCAAATTGGCACTTAAGTCCAAATCTCCCAAATTGAACGGCATAACTCCAAATTTCTACCCAATTGATATAACAAACTCTTCATTACAAACCCTTGGACCAAATTGAATCATCAATTAAGCCTAACCTAAGCCCTAGTCCAATCCAAACCCATGTTTAACCCAAATGCACAAAATTGACCTTATGGAAAAATTCCACCAAATTGACCTTCCAAATACAATCAAAATCACCCAATTGGTGACCAAAACTCCTCACTACAATTATCCAAGCCAATTTGATCAATCAATTGAGAAAAATTCAAAGCCTAGCCAAACCCCAACTCAAATCCAAGCTCATGACATGATTATGAACTCAAGCTATACATTTGATCAAACGAACCCAAATTTTCCAAGTCATGGCCACCAAAGCCATCATTTGGACCCTAGTATAGACCCACGTAGAACATTACATGAGCCATAGACCAAGGGTCCCTTGCTTTAGGTGATCTCTTCCCATATTTGGCTCAATCCAAATATATTTGCCATCAAGCATTAAACCTTCAAGGATAGTCATCATTAAACGTCCCACGCCTAGAGGACAAAATGATCAAAATCCTTAAGGAAATTCTGCCAAAATTCCTACAAAACCTCTTCAAGCTTACCTAAGTCCAATCCCAGATTCATTAGCCCTCCATCTCCACTACAAAACCCCATTTTCTCACTTAAAACCCAGGGCAAATTTATGTCCCTATACAAAACTCCACAAAGCTTCAAATTAAACCTTCTAAAAGCTTCCTCATACCAAATGAGGAGGTTCCCCATCAAAATCCCTCTCAGTTGACCCCTCTAACCCACTCTTAGACCAAGGCCACACCACTTGTTGGTCGAACTCCTACCTAGACCATATACCAGACCAAGGTGACACTTTGAGGAGGTTTGTTGGACACTAATGAAGCTTCCACATACATCTGATTGAGGCTTCCCTTCTCAGACTCAAGTATAAAGCTTAATACCTTACTTTTGGCTCAGTTTGGGCCTTTGTGAAGAAAAGTTTAATTTCATAAGCATGTAGCCATATAGATGTGTTCATCTTGACTAGATGAAGGTGTAAAAACAAACCCAAAGTGATTTGGTTGAGTTTTGGTTGAGATCTTTGAGTTTGAAGTTGAATGATTCTCGGGTTAGGCTGATTGGGGACGATGAAAGGATGGTGTCTATTTCTGCGTGTATCGGTTGAACACTCCAGATCTCATCGGATAAGAAGATAAAGTGAGAATCGTGAGCTAACGAGGAGTTGAGGTAGATGGCAACATCGAATGGCGGAGCAACACGAGGAAAGCTCGACGCGTACAAGGTTAACGCAACAGCTGAGCCAGATATGTAGAAAATTAGGGATTTTTTATTTAAATTAATTTCAGAACTTAGAAAATCCAAAACTTGGTGCAAAAAAATCAAAAAAGTATATTAAAAATACCTTATTGCTCAATGAATAGAGGAGAATAATGTGGTATAAAAATAAAAATTATTTGATGAGTCTCTGATTTTTAATTAATTAAATACTTTCTGGAGTCATGTAATTTTATTTAGTTAAATAATAATCACCATGACTTGAGACTTTATGGGTTTGTTCGTCATGGCAGTAGAGGGGTTTTGTGATTTTCCAAAGTCAAAAAGCATCTCTGCACCTGTAACCCTAATTTCCAATTTTAGATGGTTATGTTGCTTAAAATAATTATAAAAGCTAAAATATAAATCAAAAAAATAATCATTTTGGTAGGCTCATTGTGGATAGATGATCCTACAAAAAATGTAAATTAAGTTTGAATATTTATGTAAATTATTATAATTAATTAAACCTAAAAAAATCATAAAAATTAAAATACATTTTACATTTTTCAAAAATTAGAAAAAATGATTTCACGCTGTAAATAACATTTATTTTCACTAACTGTAAAAATTTGAAATTTATTTGAATTAATTTGAGCGCTAAAGTTGATTTTCTAAGAAAAATGGTATTTTTCGCATTATTGTAATTTTAATAAATTAAATATATTTAGGAATATTATGAAATGTTGTTTTCTGAGTCATTTTGGATTAGGAGCACATAGGAAAAAATGAAAATTATTTTAAAACAATTAGTTTATTTTTTAGTTATATTTTGAATTAAAAAATGATTAAAAATGACTAAAAATTTCAAAAACATGAAAATGATTTAAAATGTTCCTAATTACTTTCTTACCACTTGAGACTCATTAGAATATTTTTCCTAGTTTTAATAAGTTAAATAAAGTTTTTTTATAGGCTAAAAATGTATTTTCTCTAATTGTCCATTTAAATAATTATAGTAAATAAATTAAAAATCACAAAAATGAAAAGTTTATTTCTCTAAGTTCTCTGGACTTAAAGGAATTTAATAAAAATATGAAAAGTAATTTTTATAATTAAACATACTTTTTATTTAATTAAATCACTAAAATCAAAAAATAATTCTAATTAATAAAATATTGCTTAAAATTTTATAAAATTTTGCCCAATTGGTCATCTGACCTAGGTGAACCTCCAATAAATTTCCCATAATAAAAAATTTTACTTTGATTAGTCAAATAAATTAATATCTAAAATATTATTTTCTAAGTTAAAATAATTATTTAAATTAAATTAAATTCTAAAAAATTATATTTTCTCCTCTGATATTTTAATTGACCCATGAGTGGGGTACTCTAAAAATTTCAAATTCATTTGAGTTATATTTGATGAGTTATGAAGTGGAAAGCCCTAGGGGCAAAATGACAATTTTAGATTTCGATGCCTTAATTAAAATTTAAGATTAACTAATAAGGTAAATCGGTAATTTTTATCCAAATGGACTTCTTTTGATGTTTGAAATATAATGGGTTAAAAGGTAGCATGATCTTTTGATAAGAATATATTCCACTTAAATTAATATTTTGATAATTGCAAATTTACCCTTGAAAATTTGCTAAGGGCTTAATAGTGAGCTAGGCTTGATATTTAAACTTATTTAATAAGGTTTAGAAAAGATAAGATAACAGATTATGAATTTTTTGAAAACACTACAAGCCCAATTTTAATGATGGGTAAAGAATATTTAATGACTTAAACTTGCTTAGGAGCTTCTACTTACATAACTCTTAAGTAAAATAGTAAGTGACTGTCTGAGTACCCTACTCTTTAGATAATAAAAATGTTAGGTTCACTGAGCATAGGGTGTATTAATTAATTTAAACTATATTTAATGTTCAGGTTGATTAATTAAACAATATAATAAGTTCAAAAGAACTTGAAACATTTCAAAATGATTTATAGGTTGTTAGGGATTGCTCCCCAAATACTTTTATAACCTTTTGGATATTTTGAAGGACAATTAGTCATATTATTCTTTGTTCTAGAAAATCATCCATCAAAACCTTTAGGGACTCACCACGTTATGACTTAGGATTTGGTAGCTACACCTTCATCTAGCCTATCTACCTTGCAATTTATTTGAATTTCCTACAAAATTATATATTTTGCAAATATCAAATATTTCATCAGAAGCAATGGGAAGATGACTGGTATGCTTTTACTTTTTTATTTACTTTTAGCCACTCTACTTACTACAATTTACTGCTGCTTCTACATACCATGCATGCTTGGGCGATAAAATAAAAGCTTTTCAAAATTAATCAACAATTTTCAATATTAAATTAAACTCTTTCAAAAGTAACCTTAAATCCTTTAAAATAAAACTTCATAATACGTCCTTTTAAATTTACGCGAGTCTTTCGGATGAGGTAAACCCACGATTGCTAACGAGATCTCTTCGGTTTAAATTGGTTTAACAATTAGTTTAAGCTAAGTAAATTCAAAAGCAAATAGTAGTACCAAAATGAGGGAATCATGGGATCCTAACCGGTGTCGCTATAAACTTTAACCCCCTCCCCAATTTTGAACTAAACTTGTCATTTAAACCTTTAGACTTTAAGAGTATTACTTCATCGATGAGCTTGGAGCTAGCACTGAGGACAACCTTCTATAACAGCATGATGATCTACAAAAACAAATCTCAATAGAATTAAACAACAAAAACCATTGGACTTCGGGTTTTCCGCCTAGTCTAACATAAATCCCTACTTCATCTTTAAGCCTATGCATGATCGAGTTGTGCAATCTAATCCTTAACTCGTTCTAGGATTTATAGGTTGTCGTTTGTCACGACATAAATCCTCATATATTACAGGCTATTTGTGTGATCGTCTCACACAAATGTAAGCCCTAACTAATAAAATTGGTAGAATGAAATATACAATAACTTTTCTCTCGAAATTGAAGTCAAATCATAGGGTGGTTTGGGAAGTCATTGAGGTTATCTGCAGGATCTGTTACAACCCTTAGTTTTTATCCCTTTTGATTCTATAATAATTTTTCCAAATTTGAGCCTCTCCCAATTAACACTTCTTGGTCCAATCTTTCAAAACTTCTCTCCTTTGAAATTCTTGGAGACAATTTTTCTGATCTAAATCGAGAATTTTCATAAGTGACTTTGGTCATTTAAGATGTAATTAACTATAGATGCTTGCCTCCATGTGGATCTTTAAGAACCCAAGTAATATAAACCCTACCTAATTCTTAAATTATTTAGGAGAATTTGTAGGTCAACATAAAAGGTTCGCAAACTAAAATGAAGGTCATAACTTCTTTAGTTTATTTAATCAAGGACCACCAACAAGTAGTGTATCTATCCTTCGAGTTAGAAATTTTGCTTGCAGTGTTGTGCTCAATCATTTAAACTATTATAGATATGAGATCGGTTTGGTCTTGTATTTTCAAAAATTGAAATATTACTTTATTTTTAATATATATATATATATATATATATATATATATATATATATATATATATATATATATATATATATATATATATGTGTGTATATATATATATATGTATGTATGTATGTAT
>JXCR01147175.1:13945-65691 GCA_002079205.1 Phalaenopsis hybrid cultivar
GGGTGTGTGGGGGGAAAATCATGGGCCTTGCTCGTTGAGGAAGATAAAGATTTGAAAAGTGTGTTAATGTGGTTGTCTGTCATGTTGGTGGAGAGGATTGCTAGGATGAGGACCACCATGAAATTTACTTTGGGTCAGGCTATGTAGCTCTGACTCGACATTGAGCTGGTAGTTGATTGATTCATGATGTCTGCATTGGTAGACCCAATGTAATCTAATATGATAGAATTTGTAACTTCTCTCTTTTTCATTAGCTATAGGCAGAGATGAAAAGTCTTCAAATCATCAGGTGTCAGATGATTGCTCTTCCAACACTTAATTCAGCCACAGGCTTGTTTTGCACTTAGAAAAACTTTGTTTTTTGTTGTGTTTGATTTTTTTTATGTATTCCCAAAATTTTAAGGAAAGAAATTTGAAACAAACCAATTACATGAATGAGATTCAATAGAACATTCGAAAAATTTGTTGGTTATGTTCTTACCTTATTTTTATTTTATCATTTATCAATTGTGGTATATGTGTCGCTCAATTACCCTTGATTGGATTGGATTAGTCTCTTGATTGTAGGTTGTTTGTTGCTCAACCTATATCTTACATTATACTTTCCCTTAATTATTTGACTAGACTGCCACAACTTTTGACTTGGCATTGGGGAACTTCCTCAAGCCTTTTGTAATTTAAGTTGGGAGGCCCAGGTTTTATAATTCTTGAGCATTGAGGTCATTTTTTATATGTTTATATATCAGTTGAGTGTAGCACAACACTATGGGTCATCCCCTCCATGTATTTTGACCAATTTGACGGCTAACTTCATCAGTTGTGTGAAATAATATTTTGCTCACATCTTATTCCTTGTAAAACTTGTTTACCAGTCATGATCTCCAACTTAGATAGAATACTATCGAGGATTGATTCTAGAGTGATTTACGTAGTTTGTGAAGCTTGTCACCACTAAGTAAGGAGCCATCTCTAAAATTTTCATCCAGCCCAAGTTTAGAGATTTGTTGGGGAATTTTTTGTTTGTCTTACTTGATCTTAATAGAAAGTTGTACAAGGTTTTCCACTGTGACTCATTTATGGGGTGATTTTCATTATACCGTTTTTGGAGCTTATTGCAATTGGGTAGTGAATCGCCTTTAGAGCTTCTTCCAGTTCACATTTAAGAATAGTTTGAGGATGTGTGAGTACCATGAACCACCTTTTGGATTATGTTGATTGGACGTCTTTGGAATTTTTGTCAGCTTCCTTAGGGTTGAATTGTTTGAGCATTGGCTAGAGGCTAAAGTGCATAAGCTCATTGAGTTTTGGGAGTGCTATTTTGAATTGGGGTTCCATATTCCATTAGCCAATCCATATATTTTTACATTTTTAGTAATAAAATCATAAATAAATGGAACAAAATTACCTCTTTTTATTCAAATTTCATAAGGATATGCATAAAAAATAAGAAGTTAGGGACTGATTCCAAAATAAGAATTAAAATTTAAGGATCAAATCTCAAAAAGAGGGTTGGAAGTTCGGGATCGACCTCGAAAGGAGGGAAGGGACTGATTCTGATATGAGAATTGAAATTTAGGTATCAATCTCAAAAGGAGGATCAGAAGTTAGGGACCGACCCAGAAAGGAGGGAATCAGAAGTTAGGGATTGATTCTGAAATGAGAATTGAAATTTAAGGATCAAATCTCAAAAAGAGGATCAGAAGTTAGGGACTGACCTCGAAAGAAGGGAATCAGAAGTTAATGACTGATTCTGAAACAAGAATTGAAATTTAAGGATCAAATCTCAAAAAGAGGATCAAAAGTTAGGGACCGACCTGGAAAGGAGGGAATCAGAAGTTAGGGACTTATTCTAAAATGAGAATTGAAATTTAAGGATCAAATCTCAAATAGAGGATCAGAAGTTAGGGACTAACCTTGAAAGGAGGGAATCAAAAGTTAGGGACTGATACTAGAACAATAATTGAAATTTAAAGATCAAATCTCAAAAAGAGGATCAAAAGTTAGGGACCGACCTTGAAAGGAGGGAATCAAAAGCTATGAACTGATTCTAAAACAAGAATTGAAATATAAGGATCAAATCTCAAAAAGAGTTTTGAAAGTTAAGGACCGGCCTCGAAAGGAGGGAATCAAAAGTTAGGGATTGATTCCAAAATGATTATTGAAATTTAAGGATCAAATCTCAAAAAGAGGATCAGAAGTTAGGGACCGACCCTGAAATGATGGAATTAGAAGTTAAGGACTGATTCCAAAATGAGAATTGAAATTTAATGATCAAATCTCAAAAAGAGGACTTGAAGTTAGGGACCGATCTCGAAAGGATCAAATCAGAAGTTAGGGTCTGATTCTGAAATGAGAATTAAAATTTACAAAGAGTTTGTGGTGTTGAACTCATAGATATGTGTCATGTGAAAAGGTAAACTTTGGTGAGGAAGATATGTAGAATTTTGAGAGATTTTGTGCTGACAAAGACGGTCGTGTTGCGCGAGTAAAGAGTAAGAGACATCAAAGTCGAGAGAAACAACTCAATAAATTTATTTTCTTTTTTTTCTTGTTATTTTTATCATGTTTATTTTTCAAAATTTGTTTTCCAAAATTTAATTTTTGTTGGTTGATTAATTTTCAAAAGAGTGTTTTATTTGAACTTTATCAATAGGTTTTTATTGTTTTGTTTATTGTTCATTGTAGTTTGGAACCAACGTATGGCTCTGTGGCTTTTATCCATCACACAAAAGGGCAATTGAGCAAACAGACAAATTTTTTGGAAAAGGTTTCATTAATCAGCTCCAATAGGTGTTAAAGATTGAGTTCATGTCAGAGCCTCAAAAGGTACAATATGTTAAATGCATCAAAGTACATCTAAAAACCATTTCATGCTAGGTACATATCACAAGCTGAGCATATCTGATACATATATCATTATATCTGCCGTGTTGAATTATAGTACAAAAAGTTGTCTCCTGGGTGTCCATCTCTGGTGTGGTGAGCTCCTGATCGAGCTGACCTACTAAACCATGCTCTAGGACAAGAGTTCCTTTTGCATGTGTTTAGAGGTGCAACCCTTTCATAGAATAGTTCTTCCAACTCTGGATCTGGTTGAAATCCATATTGCATTTTGCTGTCATCCATCCTTTGGAAAGTTACAGACACCCTACGGCGTTGCATCCCTGAAATGCAATGTTTAGCAATGTATGCTCTGTTTCCTTTAAGAACCATCACTGAACCCACTCATAGCAGAATTTCCATGGATCCTCTGAACTCACCGGGCCCAATAACATCTATTTCTTTTCCGAATAAAATGTTGCTTTTTCTCATAAAAGAGAGCGTGCAGAAAGGTTTCACAAAATCGTGAGGGTCAATATACGGGGGTATGCATTCACCTTCATCATATATATTGATGTTGCAGCAGTTGGGAATACAGTCAGCTGGAAGTATGCTCCATCAGACCATTCTCTTGATCATCCATTTTATCATAAGAATTAGTGGGTCCACCTCGTCCTTATCTATCTTGGGTAAAATTGTAATAGCAACCACATTGTATAGTGATAATGCCCTTTCCACGCATCCATTTCCGTGGCTCAGAAAAAGGCCCGCGTAACCCCTACTCTTAAATAAAAAATGCAGTCGCGAAGAGTTCTTTCATTGCTTTTGGAGAAGACCCTGATGTATAGCTCCAATCCTTCTAGTATGTGTATGAATCTTCCTTGAACTTCCTCATAGAATTCAAATTACCTTTTGTTTAATTTACTCATTTGTAGTATTCTATTGTGGAGAAGATCGGCGGCAGTCAAGGATACTTCCTCATTTCAGTATCAGTAGGTATCCAAGCTGGTGTTGTCTCTATCTGCAGTGGAACATATGACTCTGTGTTCAACGAGATATACAGCTCCGTATCCAACGGGATATACGGCTCCCCCATCGGGTGATCAGCGGTCTGAAATCCATTGTCAATTCATGTGTACTCCTCCATAGTACTGTAGCACTCTAAATGGTGGACGTTGCAGTCCGAGCACTCCATAAATGCCCCTGTAGCTGGTGTACATGTAGGTATCTCGGCGTTGCATGTTGGGCAACTTGTACAAAGAACATCCAAAACTCATGGTATCTCAGGCTCTGTAGCTAACCTGGACTCATCGTTTATAGCAGGTAGGCTATAAGAGGCCTCTCTCATGCCTGGATCATAGATATTCCCCTTAGGGATAAGGGTGAGCATGTTTTTTTTTCTCCTTCTAGCATCTTCTTTCTTCACGTAACAAAGCCCTATGCTTTCGGTGGTTGGTGTTTCCGCGCTAATTTCTTCGCATCGGTTCATCTGGTAGTCTTTCATCATTGGGAGTGACCAGGACCCCTGTTGGTATAGCTATCATAGACGGCAAGCGACTAGTCCCCTCTGTCAGGCCTTATTATACTATCACATTTTTCCCCTTCAAAGAGGAATTATCCTTGGTGCCAATCTTTAGCAGCGATGGTAGACCTTCTTCTTTTTGACAGCTAACCACATCCATCATAGGAGCCTCATAGTCCATGTCAACTTGACTGAAGTCCATGTCGAAGTCTATGGTGCCACCCCGTGGCGCCCTTTCCTTATTAAGTGCAAGGTTCCAGCCACCTTTAAAGGCAAAGATCAGCCTCTGATCTGACATTTTTTCTCTGCAGATGACAGGAAAAACATCAGCGTACTGAAATATAGCATTAATAAGAACAAAACAAAGTATTTATTAAAGAAATTTTTAGTTTATGTTGGTGAGAAAATTGTTCATTTATCTATGTATTTTGTTTAATTTAGTAGAATATCAAATTTAAAGGTAGAAAATAGAAAAATTAAAGTATGTAATTTCAAAGAGCTTTCATTTTATTGAGGATAATTTTATTACAAAATTTGGACCCGGTCATAGATGTTTGTCCAAATAAATAACCCCAAAATGATCAAAATTTCAAAATTTCTTGTCAAGTAATGTTAAGTTGCGTAGTATGTTTTCAGGTATCATCTGTTGATCGACAACATGGGTCATTCACCCCAGAAATCTACTAGTTCGTAGAATCCTCCTGTGTAGACCTTTTTTTTGAGAAATGGTCCCTCTCAAGTTAGCACGAATTTTCCACCTATCTTGCGGCGTGCAATAATAGGCCTTTTGAGCACGAGTACAAGATCACCAATTTTGAATGTCATCGAATGGACCAATTTGTCATGAGCTTGTACCATCTTTGCTTGATAAAGATCCAAATATTGTTGTGCTTCTAGTTGTTTTCCTTCAAGACTCTCTAGTTCCTCGAGTCAGAGTCTTGCACTTTCCTCTGTTGTCAGTTGATTGGTGACAGCGACTCAGAGAGACTACATCTGAACTTCTAACGGTAGTACAACCTCAAACCTGTACACGAGCATGTAGGATGTACATTGAGTAAGGGTCCCAAATGTCATCTGGTAGGCCCACAAAGCTTTTAGTAAATTGTTATGTCAATCTCTTTTATTTTCATCTAATGTCTTCTTCAAAATCTGTACTATTGTCTTGTTAAAGGCCTCAGCCAGGCCATTTGCCCTGGGATAGTAAATTTTAGAGTATCTCTAGTCTATCCCGTCCCATTTGATGAAGTTGTTCCATTGTCAGAGATTTTTCTGTGCGGAACCCCAAAATGGTAGATGACTTGGCTTTTGAAAAATTGAAGAACGTGTTGTGTTGTAACCTCTCGTAACGGCACTGCCTCTGCCCATTTGGAAAACTAATCTGTAGCGGCAAGTATGAATCTGTGTCCTTTGGAAGACGTAGGGTCTATTGGACGTATTATGTCTGTGCCCCCATCCGTGCCCCCAATACTCGAATGGCCACGAAAAGACCGTTGGGTGTAGCACATTAGGAGGTTGGTGCAAGACCACCTCATGCACTTTGCACTGGTGACATCTTCTGCCTGTATCCATGGAGTCGGATATCATTACTGGCCAATAATATCTTAGCCTCTTGATCTTTATCTTCATCCTCGGCTCTGACTGGTGAGCACCACATAATTCGGTGTATACTTCTTTGACAATACTTTGTGCTTTTGTTCTGCTCATGCATCGTAGCCACATCTGAGCAAATGATCATTTATAGAGGACATCACCTATTAGAGCATATGACATAGCCCTTCTTGTGATGTGGTGTTCTGCTGACCTGTCCTCCGACAGCTTTCCAGTCAGTAAATAATCTATTAATGGATTACGCCAATCTTCTTTGATGTTAGCAACCGCAATCGTCATTTCTTCTTCTTTTTTCAGTTTGTGTAGATTTTTGAGGTGGAATTGAGACAAAACTTGTCTTCCTTGTACTGTAATATTAACAGAATCCTCCAGGGGACATGCCAGCTCCTTAGCAAATTTTGCTATAGCGTCCGCATGGACATTATCTCCTCTAGGATTCCGATAGAAAGTTACATCGGGAATTTGCTCCAGCAGCTTCATCATGTTCTGATGATATTTTGCTAACCTTAGTTTCAAAATCATGTATCATTCGATGACTTGTTGGATGACGAGTTGTGAGTCATCATAGATAGCAATTTCTATTATGTCCATCGAGATTGCCAACTCCAACCAAGTAATTAAGGCTTCATATTCTGCTTCGTTGTTGTTGCACAGCTCTATCAAATTGTACGAGAACCTCAGCATACCCTTATCTCACGTGATAAAGATCAAACAAATCCCTGCTTTTCCTGGTGTAACCGTGCTTGATCCTTTGTCTTTTTGGCTGATGAAGCTCCATTGAAGTACATCTCCCAGCACTACGCATTAGAGAATTCTATTTATAATACTTGTTCATCTGGTAACTTGTCATTACGAGGGGACCCAATTAGAAGTGGGTGTGCAGTAAGGAAATCTGTAAAATTTATCCCTTGATAGCACGGAGGGGAACAAAAGTTATATCGAATTACAATAAAATCATTGAACATCTTGCTAGACGTCTGGAAAGTGTTGGTCGGGTCATCAAATATTATAATGGCTCGACTTTTGAAATTAAGGTAACCCTATGAGAATGCATGTAATGTCTACGCTTTTGGGCGGTGAAAATCAAAGCTAAAAAATGCTTCTTGATTGGCGGATACCTTATCTCTGTCGGTATTAGACGACCACTCAAGTAGTAGAGTGCATTTTCTTTACCCTCCTTATTGACTTGGGCTAAAAGGGCTCCAAGAGATTCATCTAAGGTTGTGATAAAAATTATTAAAGGTTTCGCTGGGATAAGGGTTGCCAACAGTTAATTTCCTTCAGTTCATCAACAATTGACTTGATTTCTTCTTCAATTTATGGTAAAGCGTCTTTTATTAGCTGATAAGAAGAGTCATCCTCTATATCTAGGCAGTCCTCATACAAAATTTTGAGTCATTGACTGGTCTGAATGTACCAAATCTGAGACCCTCTTTCGAGTTGGAAGTTTAACTTTTAACATCCCATAATTTTTCAAAAAGTTGTAGTTTATCTTTTGGTATTTATTTTATTAAATGTCTTTGTTGAATTAACTTTCGTATAGAAGGCAAAAAGTAACCAAAAGGTAAATCCATTGGTTCATTAGGATTCTCATCCAAATTTGCATGGTTTTTAAGATTAACAGAAGTAGAAGCACGATAAAACTTGATCGGCTTTTAACCAGCGCTACGGACTTCCTTGACCTCTAAACATTTGACCTTTTGAGGGAGAATCAGAGTAAAGGTCATGGTGTTCACATAGTGGTTTATCCAATCTTACATTGTCTCATATTTTCTTTGGTCTGTATCTTCTAAGGATTTCTCGTATTGAGGTTTCTTCTGTTTTGTCATCATTATTTTATCTTCAAAACTGTCTTCATCACTGATGTAGATGGTCGGCCTAGTCTGTTCAACAATTAAGTTGGTTCTTCTTCGTTCACGTCCCCGACCTCAACCTCGAGTGCACGAACTAAAAGAACTCCTACCAATTTATCGTAAAAGGGTGATGGAAGATTTTTGAAGCAGGGTTGAATGGCCTCACCATTGTAATTCTTCTGAATCTTTACTTTTACTTATCACAATTTCAAGAGAGAAGACAGTTTTTTTTAGGCGCGTAGTAGCCTGCGTCTTCATGAATGCCAGTGAAAATGGTTGTAGATCTCCCTTTATACAATGTTCTTGTCCTTCCTTGTAGTACTTAATGCATTGGTGTAGAGACGATGGAACCATGCTGTGTTCATGAATCCATGGTTGACCCAGTAGAGCATTGAAAGAGGTCTTGGCATCGATGATATAGAAATTAACGGTTATTATTATTTCTCCAATTTTCATAAGTAATGTAATTGATCTGAGGGTTCTTACTCCATTTTGGTTGAATCCTCTTAACATCATTTTATCGGCCATAAGCTCCCAAGCTTCAATTTCTAAATAGGCCAATGTACGTAGACTCATCAAGTTGAGTGATGCTCTAGGATCTACTAAAACTCTGGACAACACAAACCTACCAATGTTAATAAAGATATAGAGCAGTTGGTTATGGTCGGCGGTACCGAGAAACAAATCTACTTCTATGAAAGTTACCCCATGCTGTTCTTTCACGAGCAAACTTTATTCGAGGATGTGCTGGCCAACAGGGCTAAGCAAATGTCATGGTCAAGCAAAGCTGTAACAACAGACTCTCTTATCTCTTTTGGTAGGATTAGAACATCGTAGATGCTTTGTTATGCCATCAACTTCCTAAGATGAGCTAGCACATTGTAATCCACTTTGTATGATCCTCACATTTTCTTATGGTTAGGTTGTTCTTCCACTAGTAGAGGTGGAGGTAGCTCTTCCCACGTTACTATTTACTTTCCTTTATCTACTGGAACCATTCTCGAGGGTAACACTCTCCCACTCCTTAAGTTCACTTCTATAATTTCTTCTTCTTGAGATTCCATTATTGAATCTTTTGGTGTTTCTATTTTGTCGGAAACATCTAAGATAATGATGAGTGATGCACCGTGGTGCTCGAGGATTGGTTCTTCACTCCCGATGCTGTCGTAGGCGGTATCGTCAATTTCTTCTTCAGTCTTATCAATGAGTTCATTGGACTCGAGTACGATTTAAGGATCTTTTTAGTAATCGAGATCGATGCTAGATTGGTCAAAATCAGTTACGTTATCACCAGAAAAGGTTAAAACATAGCTTAAATTATAATCATTATAATCATAAGACCTCGGAGGGACAAATAGATAATCATACAAGGTCAGGGGTTTGAGAATTTTCTTCCCTGAATTTGAGACAACTAATTTAGCAGAGGCAACCCCTATCCTACCCTCAGTGCTATCAGTCTTCGTGGTGGTATTCTTCTTCTTCTTCTTCTTTGATGATGATAGTTCTTCTACTGAAATTTTTATCTCGGGCTTGGCAGGCTGAAGACTCTGAATGGAAGCTTGTCTTGAAGTAGATTGGATTTGGTTTAGGACTCTCTTGAGCTTGTTCCAAGTCGTACTCTATCCATATTTTCTAGTATATGGGTCAATCAAAGATATTGGCTCAGCTGAAATCATATTAATGGAATCTTTATCAGATTCTTTTAAATATTTTTTTGAGATCATTGTATGTCCTTCTTTAAGATTTTTCTCGATCCAATCCTAGAATTTAAAACATTCTTCTATAGTGTGTCCAAGCAACTGGTGATATGGACAATAATTTGGTTAATCCTTCTTGTCAACCTTTTCGGGTTTCTTTGGATCTAGTAATTTGAACTCAAGCTTTTTCATCAAACTTTTAAACATCTTGGATATGGCTTTGTCTTTGAAAGAATACACCACTTTCTGTCATTCAACCAAATATATTCTCTTATTCTCTGCTCGGTGTGATCCTCCCTGAGGCGGTCGCTGGCTAGACTGGCCATATGATTGTGCCTTTTTTTTAGCATGTTGTGACAACAATTGATGAGGATTTTCTACATATATCATCATTGGTTGCTTTTTTTTATTGATAGTTTCCACTGTTCTTGACTTCCTTTCAAATATTCTGGTTGTCTTTGATTTTTCATGAGAATCCATATGTTTGACTTCTTCTTGAAGATTGCTGGCTTTGCTGACTAGCCTCTCGAAGGATTTGATGGTGCGTCCCTTAAGCATGAAAGCTACTGGCCCATTGATGCTTTTGAGTAAGATCTCAATCGCATGATGTTTTTGTAGCTGAGGTTTGCATTTCATGCTAAGGTTTCTCCGCCTCAAAATATAGTCCACTAAAGTCTCATTGGGTTTCTGCTTTTTCATTATGAGATCTCCAATAGAGATGTGATGTTGTTCTCCGACAAATCTTTTCATGAACAATTGTTCTAGTTCGGTGAATTTCTTAACTGATTCATTGGGTAATTTGACATACCAGTAAAAAGCGATTCCTGACAGGCTTCTAACAAACTAACAGAAAAGTAATGCTTCATTACCTCTAGTATTACCACAATTGGCTCGAAAATATTCTATATATTGCCTGAGATTTACAGTCCCGTCAAATATCTTAAGGTTTGGTGACACAAAACCCTTAGGGTAGGGTACAACATTCAACACCTCCAGGTAAGGTCTACCCTTTAAAGCCAAAGCACCACCCTTAGATTGAGTTAAGGCCCACCAAACTTGTTCGACCATTTGCTTAAATTCCTTTCCTAGCAAGGTGCTTGATGGAGAATCTTTCTTCTGTTGCTCATCCCTATTCGCTGAGGCAAGTTCTCTCCTTTGATCTATGATATGCATAATGTCTGGGTGATTGAATTCTGGAGAGGCTAACTATGGTGGTTGAGATTGTCCGTGAACTGTGGCCATGGCAGTCATGGTTGCGGCCATCTCTTCCATGCTTTGGTCCGGTTGGCTGACTTGCTCATTCCTTAGGAGGATAGCCCTACGCAGCTCATCTACGATGTTCTCTTCGACGATAGGTTCAGATGCAATGAATTTGGTTTCAATGACATGAATATCTATGAAATCCTCTTTGAGGTACTCGTTAAAGTCAAAATCTTCCTCATCATCAATGGAAACTCCTTATTCTTGGGCCAACTCAGAAATCTCAATTATGAGCTTTTCGACCTTTTCTTCAATTATTGATTCTTGGATTGTCTTAAGGTTTGGAGGACCCTGCTGGACCTCCTCCACTTGCTCATCCATCTCGCTAGAAATTGCTGCGATAATATCAGATACTTTGGACCCTGACTTCATTCCATGATCTTACCCTGCTGGCTTACCGAACTGTATCGGTACAGCGACCTTGGGTTTCCATACCTTTTTCTCTGATGGTTATGTCTTGAGATAGAGTGTCTTGGTAGGAACATCGGTATGTCAAGGAAAAGTATGCTCCCCATGGTGCAGACCAGATACAATACTGGGCAATATCTTCATCTTTTCTTTGGAACTTTAAGAACATCCTTGAGGTGGGTGATTGGTAAAATTTTTGGACCCAGACGTGACTTGACTGGTCGACGGCCCGCGGGTCTAGTAATAGTGGAATCGGTAGTAACCGTGGTGGAATCAACTCTGCTTACCAAACAAAACCAAACGGGAATGTGAGCAGGCAAGGCTTCAGTTTATTTTTGAGATCATCTGATAGTTTTGACGTCTCTTATAATTTCTTTCTTTATGCAAGGGGATACTACATGTCCCACACTTTTGAGTAACTCACCAACTGAACAACCTTCTTTAGCAGCTACTCTCTGAAAAACTGAATTGAATCGGGTGATTGGAGAATGCTTCTTCCTCTCCCCACCATCTCCAGGAAGTGATGGTAAAGTAGCAGCAATCCTCTAAATACTCCCGTACCCGTTAGTGTCCATTAAGAGATGGAACCAACTCCCTTGCAGAAGCGGATAGGCTGACAATGCTGACTCATCCTAGTGAGGATTTTCATCAACACGCACTTCCTCAGAAATTGAGGCTTTAGTAGCCCTTCGAACCTTCCTGTTACGGTTTCTCCTTTGTGTTCGGGTTAATGGTGTAGTCTTCAAACTCGATCCGATTTCAAATACTTACAGCGGGTATACCAATCCTTCAGTCTGATCATCAAAAATCATAACTTCTTTTTCATTAACAACAGTGGGAACAACACGCTTGGTAGGTGCCATGGCGACAGTAGTCTTGACCTTCTTGTGAGAAGGAAAATCCTGAGGGGAGTTCAGGTTAAACTTGGCAGATGGTTCTTGCACCTCTAGAGTGGCGACTTTCATTATGATAAATGGGGTCTTCCCGAGAATGACCTCGAGATCATCAAATCCTGCTCCAGACTTGATGGTGGGAGCGACATTGCGGGCCTCGGGGCTCGTTAGCAAGTTGCAGAAAAAAGTGAGCGTTTGGCACACCATTACAACGGCTTCAAAAAAGAAAGCTCTAGAGTTAACTATTTGGCCAATGCCTTGTAATCCTAGTGAGAGCACTAAATTAGCAGAGGTTGATCTGTAGACTGGGTAAGTCCTTATTTAATTTGTGGAGGTTTTAAAATTTTAATTAAAAAAAAAATTGAAAGTAGAAAGATTAAATTAATATAAGGAGAATTAAAAAGAATGCGCAGTACGACATAATTTGATTTAATTTGCAAAATAGCAAATTAAACTCAAAATGGGAAAATTCAAGTTCAGGATTTAGTGCGGGACCATCTTAATAATGCACAATGCCCAGCTGGAACTAATCCACCAACACACCTAGTGGAGGTTCAACCCCACATGAAGATTAAAAAGTCCTTAATGACCTCTTGAACCCCTCTGTTAAAAGGTGGTCGAACAGATGGTCCCGAGTCCAAAGAGTTGGTCGTACTATCCCAAGATAGAAATGGGTAAAGTATGCCAACAAAAGAAGGGTAATTTGGTTCATGAGGGACATGAACACATTACCTATGTATGAATATATTATTTCTTGATTTAAATTGAGAGAAAAGCTAGTCCCCAGCGGAGTCGATAGAAGCTGTCGGCACTATTTTGGTTAAGGAGTTGCACATTGGAAGCTGTCAGCCGCCGAAATCGCATATTTTTCATAATTTAAATGAAGGAGCACTATACCTCAAATCATATGTCTATCCCAAATGATAAAAATAAGACTTGAGGATGAGACTCGATCAAATAAACTAAGAAATATATGACATCCGTTTGCTCTACGAAACCATATTATTTACCGACAAGTTCCCTTGTTTAATACAAAGAATTAAATATGGTTTATATTAAGCTGGGTTCGGACAAGCTTCATATAAGGGCAAGCCCCTATAGTTAATTATATCTTAAACGACCAAAGTCACCTAAGAGAACTCTCGATAAAAATCAGAAAATATTATCTTCAAAAAGGTCAAAAAGATAGGACTTTTCAACAAAATCGGACAAAGAGGTGTGAAAGGAGAATAGTTAAAATTTGGAGCATTTTGTTGTAGAGTCCAAAAGAGGAAGAACTAGGGGATGTTACAGATTTGAGGGGGAACCTCAGTGACTTCCCATGTTATCCTATGTTTTGGCTTCAGGTTTGAGGAGAAATATTTAGGTGTTTCATCCTGTCAATTTTATTTGTTAGGGCTTACATTCGTGTGAAACAATCACATAATTAGCCTCGAAAATGTGAGGATTTAGGTCGTGACGAATGACAGCCTCGGAATCCTAAGATAAGTGAGGACTTAGATTGTACAACAGAGCGATGAAAAGGCCTAAAGATAGGGTGAGGATTTATGTTGCATAAGCAAACAACCTCAAAATCCTATGGCTTGTTCTTTAATTCTAAGAAAAGAAATTGGTTTAGCTGGGGAAAAAATGTTTTGCTATTGAAGATGGATGTGCTACCCACCATGCTAGCTCCAAGCTCCTTGCCGTGACGAGTTTAAGTTTTCTAGTGTTTCAGGTCATGATGTCAAATAAGATAACCCTATAGTTAAAGTTCTTTAAATGCTATGGGGCATGTTAAAGTTGATTAGAGTGACACCGGTTATGATTCTAGGATTCCCTCGTTTTGGTACCACTATTTTCTATCGGATTCGCTTAGTCCAAATTAATTTATTAAACTCAACTTAATGAGTTCTATACTTTCAATTGGACAGTAGGAAGTATCGTTAGAAACCGTAAGTTACCTCCTCCAAGGGGTTTCTCGATCATTTGATTGAGACATCTTAATTAAGTTGCAATTGTTATTTTGTGTGATGTTTGTGATTAAATTTTGAGTTGTCTTATATTTTGAATGTTGTTACGGTGAATTTTATCTTGGTTGATTTTAGTTTTGATTTTGGTTTTGTGCCTATCCTAGCAGTTTTGGTTTTCATGCAGGGTGTCATCGTTGTTTAACATGCATGTTTTGTAAGAATGAAAGTATAGTGCAGAAAGTAAAAGAGAGAACAGTACTATAAACTGTAGAGTATCTGGCGAATCTTTTACTTCCACCACCTGAAAGGTCAGTACTTGCAAGGCATGTATGTAATGTCACAAGGAATTTAAATTGCATGAGTAGATAAAGGTTTAGCTACCAAACCCCAAGTTATGATTTAGGTGAATCTCGGAAGATCCTAGTAGATGATTTTAAGACAAAATACGATAAGTTAAATTTTTCCTTCAAAACATCCAAAAGATTCCAAAGTGCTCGGGATATGACCCAGAACTATTTTGAAGATCTCTTGAATTATTTTAAGTTCATTTATGAACTTATAATATTGTTCCATTAGCCATCCGAGTTTAGAATCTGGCTACCCCATTGCTCATTGAAGCTTAAGAATTGAATTATCCCTAAGATAGGGAACTGGATTAATCAATTGTTGTTTCATTTAGGAGTTATGTGAGTGAGTGACCCTAAGGCAAGTTTGAGTTATTTTAGATTGTGGTGCCTACAAGTAAAGTTGGACTTGGAGTGTTTAAAGATATTGATTATCAACCTAATTATCTTCTAAATCAATCAGTTGAGCTTAGATATCGAGCCTAGATTACTACCAAGCCCTTAGCAATCATAATGGGGAATTTGGTGAAGGTTAAGATTTTAGTTTAAGTGACATGTACTTTCATTTAAAGATAACATTATCATCAATTTTGGGCTTAAGGAAATTAACTTATCATCCCTTTAGCTTAAGTCTCTCACTTAAGAAATTTTTGATATTAGATGACCTCCAAGTCATGAAGATTAGGAGAACTATGATTTTATTTGATTTTGTGCAACAGTGTTGAATGGTTTTCTACCTTTTAGCTCCATTGTATTTCAATCATCCAAAAATGTTTACTAATATCAAAATTACCCATTTTTCCTTTAATAATCCTAAATTTTTTATTAAGGCACCAAAGTCCTAAAATTACCACTTTGGCCTTCGGGCACTTCACCTCATATTTCTTCTAACACAACTTAAATGATTTTGAGGGTTTAAAGTGTTATATCCACGAGGTAATTAAAATGTTTGAGGAGGATATTGGACTTCTTAAAATTTGACTTAATTTACATAATTATTTAACTTTTAAAAATAGGATTTTCAAAATTTAATTTATTTAGTTATCCAAAATAAAATTTATATTTATGGAAAAATTATTAGAGGTTTCCTAAGGTCAGATAAACACTTAGGTTCACGATTTTTTGAATCAAATTTCTATTTTTATTATTTAATTTTATATCAATTTTCATGATTTATTTAAATAGAAAATAGTGTTTTTAATTACAAAAATTATTTTTAAACTTTTATTAGACTCCTCTGAGTTTAGAGAACTCCGAGAATTAAATTTTATATTTTTGTGACTTTTAATTTATTTAATATTATTATTTTAGTGAGAAAATATGAAAAATTCATTTTTAAGCCTCCAAAATTTATTTTTAACTTAGGAAAATTAGAAAAATTGTCCTAATGAATTCTAAGTGATCAGGGGGCATTCCCACTCATTTTGAACTATTTTTTTGTATTTTTAAAAATTTTGATTATTTTAATTATTTTAATTTAAAGTATATTTAAAAAATAAAATATATTCATAAAAATGGGTTTTATTTTTATAAAATGCCTCTGATCACATGGAACACAGAAAAAATAATTTCATAATTTTTCTAAGCATATTAGTGCCTAGACTAAGTCAAATAATTCTTTTATTTTTATAGTGGGTAGACATGATTTTTATGAACAAATGTAGTTGATTTTGTTAATTTTTTATATGTATTTAATTTGTTACATTTATTTAAGTTTAAAAATTCATAAAATGATTCAAAGCATCACAATATTTTCACTAGATTTCTCTTGGTACAGGAAACCGACTAAATATTTTCTCATAATTTTTCAAGTGATATTTCGATTTATATAATTAAAATAAGCCAAAATGATCACCTTAGCTTAAAAATTAGGGTTAGAAGCATAGAGATGCCCTCTAACCTTGGAAAAATCACAAGATATGACCTCTATCATGAGGAACAAAGCCTCAAAATTTCAAGCCATGGTGAAATGTTTTAAGCCATGGAGAACTAAAATACTATGGAGGGTATTTAATTAATTAAAATTTAGGGAGTGAGAAAATAATTTCTATTTTTAGTCCACATTATTCTCCTCTGTTCACTGAGCAAGAGCATACTTTTTTTAATTTTTATGATTTCTTTATAGAAAGATATGAATTTTTGAAGTTTAAGCATTTAAAATAATTCAAAAATCCTTATTTTTCTACTTATCCATGCGGCGCCAACTCATCTTCGTCCACTCTGAAGGCTCTATGCATTGCTCTACCATTTCACACTGCCAACCACGTAGCCTCCACACGGACCGCATTATATACACCATGGATCTGTCCGACTTGATCTCCTCAGTCTATTTGATACACGTGCGATCAGACGGCTCTCCGTTATCGTCCCCAAGTGATCTAAACTGTGAGCCATTCACACTAAAATCTTAAAATCTTAGCCTAGACTCAACTAAATCACATAGGGTTTGTTCCTAAACCTTCATCTACTCAAGACAAACACAAAGATATGGTTTATACGGTATGAAATACATTAAATACGTATGGAGGGTCGAAACAAGCTCGATTTAAGGTTGGAGTTCAATACTTATGTCTGAGAGGAGAAGCTTCAATCAGATTATTGTGGTAGCTTCAATTTGTCCCAACAAACATCTAGATGAAGTTTCAAGCCTTGGTGAATGGTCTAGGTTTGAATTCAATCAAGCTCGATTTCAGGTGTTGGTCTAAAGCTAGGTTAAAGGCTAGTTCAGAGGGGGCTTTTATGGGGAATCAACTTCTTTCGCTGTGGGGATGGTGTGTGCATAGTTAATTGAAGTCTGGTTTAATTGAAGTTTGGTTCGCTGTGGAGATGTGGTGAGTTTTGTCAAGGTTTTGGCAGAAAATTGAGCTTCCACAGTGGTGATCAGTGGGGGGAAATGGTGGGCTTAAACTGAAGAGGTCTTAGAGAGTCTCTGAGAGGAATTTGGCAGAGTTTCCTAAAGCAAATATTAGCTCTTTTTTGTTGGCCTTGGAGGTGAGGTTTAAATAAAATTGTTTAGGGTGGCTGTCATGGCCAATTGAAGGGTGCAAAATGGTGCTTAGGTGGAGGGTTTTGAAGTGCTAAAGCCAATTGGAATTGACCAGCTCAGATGGGAGAGTTTGGGTTTGCATTTTGGCTTGGGCCTCTCAGTTTTGGTGTTTTCTAGCCACTAGGTCAGCCGACAGGGCTAGAAGAGGTGGTCATGAGGTCACGTGAGCTTGTGGGAGGGTTAATTATAATTAACCCTCATGGCAAGTGATGATGGGGAAGATGTTTGGTTAAGGCCCATAAATGGGCATAAATCCCTTAATTTAGGGATCCAATGGTCAATAGCACAGCATGGCTGGTCCAAGGGGGTTTAGCCTGATCAATAGAGTGTACTTAATAGCTGTGGAGTCATCAATATGCTAGCTTAGGCATGCATAAGTCAATTTTGCTGCATTTGTCCAATTTGGGTCCAAATGGCTAAAAGTTTTGTTTGGGTTAGGCTAGCCATAAATTTGAGCCCAATCTATTGATCAACATTGGGTAGATGATTGTTATGAAGATTTTTGGTGAAGGATTGAAGTGATTTTGAGTTCAATTGGAAGCAGAATTTGAAGGATTTTGTGATCTTGGTCAATTTGGGCATGTTGGGCTAGACTTGATTCTAAACTGGGCTAAGGTTGGGTGAGGTTCAAATTTATTGTAGTAAATGATCTATATGAATTTTATAATAATTTTTTCACATAAATGTGGTGCCAATTTTTGGTTTAAGGCATTCAATCTGGTGGAATTTGGGGACATAGCCAATTTGGGGCAAATTTGGGGATTTTGGACTTGGGCTAAAATTAAGTGAAATTAAGGCTTCACCAGGGCCAATTGAAGATCAATTTTGGTTTGTAGGAGTGTTATGAAGAGTTTAGGATTCAAATTGGGGCAAATTGAGTAGGCTATGAGGTTCAATTTGGTGGGAGTAAGTCATAGGGCCAAAATTGGGGGTTTGACTTAGATCAAGATTGAGCTCAAAGAATGGACAAATTTGGCTTGTAATTGGTTTATATTGGTCATATGAAGGGTGAATTTGAGTATAGAATTGGAATTGAGGGAAATTAGAACCAAATTAATGGACATTTAAGGTGAATTTGGGGAAATTGGGCTTTTAAAGACAATTTGGGGATTTTGGTCAAAGTGATCAAATTGGCCAACTTGGGTTCAATTGGAGGGTCCAAATTGGTTTTCGAAACATTTGGAGTGATTTTGGAAGTTTGGGAAAGTTTAGGCTACCAAGGGTATTTTTGTAATTTTGGAGGTATTTTGTTAATTTGGAATTTTATGGTGGTTTGGGTAATTTGAGTATTTTGAATTTGTTTGAAATGATTTTTTAACAAATTTGAGTATTTTTGGGTGAAATTAGGATTTTTGGCCAAATTTGGGATTTGGGGGTGTTTAGGTAATTTGGGTAGGTTCGGGGGTAAAAGGTCAAACTGAATATTTTTGGTAGAATTGGGAAACCAATCACCATATGTGAGCTATGGAACAATGGAATCCCCATTTGGGTCCTCTATATACTTTTTTAGCTAAACCCTAGCCTAGGGCTAGTGGGTATAGGGGACCATCTGCATGAGTCTCCTAAAACAACAAGGGGTCAAAGTCAACAGTTTTGGATTTTAGGATTGTCAGTGAATATAGGTGATAGTGAGTGACAATGAGTGCAAGTGGGTGCAACTGAGTGAACCAACTTCAGCCAACCACCCAAAATCAACACTAAGGTCAATCAACCCTATAGGGACTCATCTTGAGCTCTCTCATGCTGACCTCACTTACTAAGTGTTAGAGGTTAGGACCAGTATATGAAACTTCAAGTTGAGCAAAGAGGAGTTTAAAATTTCTTATGGTGAGGGTTCCTTTCTAGTTTTCTATGAATATTCAACAGGAAAATTTTATGGCTAGACCTTAAGCAGCTAAAGAGGGAAAACTAAACCTCAACCAAAAGTGAGGTCAAGAATGTCATCCATGGAGTTGAGTGCAAATAAATAGGTAAATATACTTTTTTGGGTGCAGAATTAGAAATTTTAAGGTGACAGATTAAAATCTCCAAGTTTGTTTAATTGATTGAAAACTAATGCGATATTGTTAGCCCTTAGGTGAGGGAGTAGTTGGAGCTCTGGAGTGGCAGCTGGTATCCTCCCAGCTTAACTACATAATTAGGGACCAAACTCTGGATTAGTCAATGTTCGTTATGCACTCGGAAGAGGGTAAAGAATAGGATTGCTCCTATTTGGCATAAAACAACTTATAAATATTTTCAGATGATTTTAATTTCTTTACAATCCACATACTCATTGTAAGGTGGAATGATGCTTTCTTAAATTTAAACTCTTCGTCACAAAAACTTAGTTTAGTTATCGTAATTTTACTTTTGAAAGTTTAGCAGTTATGGACCTCACGTTTGGTTGAGGTCAAGTTTTTCCTCTTTAGTAGCCTAGGGTATAGCCATAGGACTTTTTTGTTGACTATTCCTAGAGGACTAGAAAGCAACCCTCACCATTAGAAATTCCAGACTCTTCTCTGTTCAACTTGAAGTTCCACATAGTATGTGGGGTCAATATGGCGGAGCTCAAGATGAGTCACCATATGACTTCCTGGCCTTAGGGTCAACCCTCTGGTGGTGGGATCTTGGTTGTTGTCACTCACACACTTACACATTACACTTCTACTAACTACCTTAAGCCTAAACCTACCTAGCTTTGACTCCTGAACCCTTTGGGAGACTCATGTAGATGGTCCCTTAGACCCACTAGCCCTAGGCTAGAATCTAGCTAAGACAAGTGCATAGAGAAACCAAGGTAGGATTCCATTGTTCCATGGCTCAAGTAGGGAGATTGACACCCTAATTTCACCAAAATACCAAATTTAGCCTTTTGCCCCCAAATCTACCTAATTTACCAAACTACACTTGAAACTCTAAAATTTCCAAAATTGCCCAAAATACCAAAATTTGTCCAAAAATAATGTCAAACCATTTCAAAATACCCAAATTGCCCAAAAACATCCCAAAATTTCCAAAATTACCAAAATACCCCTCATTTGGCCAAAATTACCAAAATGCCCTTTGTGACCCAAATTGTCCCCAAACCTACCAAATCACTTCTAATACCCCCAAAATCAAATTTGAAACATTTCATTGAGCTCAATTAGATCAATTTGACCAATTTTGACCAAAATTCCCAAATTTCTTTGAAATGCCCAATTTCCCCAATTCACCCCCAATGTCTGCCAATTTGATCCCAATTTCCCTCAATTTTAATTATAAAACCCAATTCATCTTGTACAAGCTTGATTTAAGCCAAATCCAAGTCCAATTGACCCACATTGGAACCCAAATTCAACCCAAATCAAAAAGGCCCAATTTGACCCAAAATCAAAATCTCACTCAATTGAACCCCACATCTATCCAATTGCCCCAATTTTGAGTCAAAAACCTTTCAAAATATTTTCACATATCAATTGAACCTTCAATTGGCTTTGGTCCAGCCTCAATTTCACTCAAGATCAACTTGGACCAAAACCCCCAATTTTGTCGCAAATTGACCATGTCCTCAAATTCAACCAAATTGAACATCATAAACTCACAATTTCAACTCAATTTCTATCCAAAACTCTTCATGACAATCCTTAGGACCAATTTGAACCATAAATTGGGCCTTGACTAAACCTTAGCCCAACACAAACCCAAGTCTAACAAACACCCCCAAAATTTACCAAGTGTCCAATTTCCTTTAAATTGAACCTCCAAATCTTTTCTAATTTTTTTTGTGACAATCATATACACCAATTTGCTCAATCAGTTTAGTTCAATGTCATTTCTAGCCCAACCCAAAGCCAACTTCAAGCCAATTTGAGCCATATTGAACCCAAGCACCAAACCTGACTAAGCCATGCCAAATTGACCAAACCAAGGCCTCTATAAAAACCTTATGGACCATAGTGACTAGGTTAGACCCAGCTAGCCCACCCTTTTTGGGGATTTCGGCCCATTTACGGACTAAGTCAAAACATCCTTGCCATCATGCCATGCCATTAGGATTTAACCATCATTAACCACTTGCTGGCCTCTCGGAGCCCAGAAATGACTAAACTCTTGCCAACGACTACCTCAACCAACAAAATTAGCCAGCCCAAGGGAGCCCCAAATGGTCAAAACCCAAAGTTAAACCTCCCTGAGCTGGCTAAGTCCCTTTGGCCATTACAGCCTTTTTTCCTTCCACCTCAAAATGCTTTCGCACCTAATTCCCAGCGCTGAGCTCTACCACGCAGCCATGGAAATAAATGAAGCTCTCCACGGCCAAAGGGCAGAGAGCTTCAAATCTTGGGGAAACTCTACCAAAATCTCACCATAGCCTCTCCAAACCTTCCTAAGTTCAACCCCCTTGCTATCATCCACTCACATTCACTCTACAGAGTAAATTTCTTCACTAAAATTTGTCCTAAAATCAGGATAGATTTCTCCACACCTCCACAATCCAAAAAACTCCAATTTACTTGTGAACAAACCATCCCCGTGAGTGAGGGAAGATGATTCCTCACAAAAGCCCCATCACAAAGAGCCTCTAGCATAGCTAAATACTAACACCTGAAATCCACTTTGATCGAAATCATATCTAGACAATTCACCACAACCCAGAACTTCATCTGGAGGTTCGTTGAACTCATCTGAAGCTACTACAACCATCTGATTGAGGCCTCCCCTCTCAGATTAAGGTATTGAGCCTTAACCCTAAATTGAGCTTCATTGAGCCTTAACCCTAAATTGAGCTTCATTTGATTCTCCATATGTAATTACTGTATTTCCTACTTGATCAACATATAGATAGGTGTGTCTTGAGTAGATGAAGGTGTAGGAACAAACCCAAATTGATTTTATTGAGTCTAGCTCAAGATCTTAAGGTTTTAGTGTGAACTTCTTACGAGTAAGGTCATTTTCGGAGGATGAAAAGTTGTCATTTGTTCGCGCATTTATTTAATGGACGGTCGTGATGGAGCCGGACAGATCTCTGGGTGCGTGAAGAGCAAGCTGACTCGGATGGTAGCGCTGAATTAGGAGATGTCATGTGGAGCTTCGGAGTTGTTGCATGTTTACATGGCGCTTACTGATATGAATAGAAAATTAAGGATTTTTTGGATTTAGATAAATATTAAATTTTTGAAAATCATAACTTTTTGTAGAAAAATCATAAAAATAAATTATAGATACCCTCTTACTCAGTGAACAGAGGAGAATAATGTGGATAAAAAATAAAAATTATTTGCTTATTCTTTCTTTGATTTTTAATTAATTAAATACTCTTTGTGATATTTCAATTCATTATGGCTAAATATTGTTCACCATAGCCTGAAGTTTTGAGGGTTTATTCGTCATGACGGAGGCTATATTCTCTGATTTTTCCAAGGTCAGAGGACATATCTATGCTTCTAACCCAAATTTTAAGCTAAGATGACTATTTTGGCTTAAATTAATTATAGGAATTAAATTACCACTATCGGCGCTATTTTGTGTTGGAGGAGTTGCCCGTAAGAAGCTTTCGGTCATCGAAATTGAAATCCTGTTGCTTACTTCGAAAGGCCATTTTAATTTACATATATATTTAGTCTTAGAAAAATATGAAATTAAACTGACCCTATATATTTCATAGTTTAAATGAAAGAGCATTGTACATCAATCTTGTCTCTATCCCGAAGGATAAACACAAGACTTGAGGTTGAGGCTTGATCAAATAAACTAAGGAAGATATGACATCCGTTTCATGTGCGAAATCGTTTATATTTGCCGACAAGTTCCCCTATCTAATATAAAAGGATTGAATAGGGTTTATATTAAGCTGGGTTCAGACATGCTTTCTATAAGGGCAAGCCCCTATGGTTATATACATCTTAAATGACCAAAGTCCTTTAAGAAAACTCTCGATAAAAATCAAGAATATTATTTTCAAGAAGTTTCAAAGGGTAGGACTTTTCAATGAGATCGTACGTGGAGGTGTGAAAGGGGATTGGTTCAAATTTGGAACATTTTGTTGTAGAATCCAAAGGAGGAAAAATTAGGGGATGTCATGGATCTAAAGAAGAACCTTGGTGACTTCCCAAGCTATCCTAATGTTTGACTTCAGTTTTGAGGAGATATATTTATGTGTTTCATCCTGTCAATTTTATTAGTTAGGGCTTAAAATCGTGTGAAATGATCACATAAATAGCCTGGAAGATGTGAGGATTTAGGTCATGACGAATGACAACCTCAGAATCGTAAGACGAGTTAGGGCTTATATTGTATAGCAGGGCTATATAAAGGCCTAAAGATAAGGTGAGGATTTACGTTGCATAAGCAAGCAACCTCAAAGTCCTATGGCTTTGTTGTTTAAGTTTAAGGAAGGAAGATTAGTTTAGTTGAGGAAGACATGTTTTGCTGTTGAAAATGGTCATGCTGCCTACCATGCTAGCTCCAAGCTCCCTACCGCGACGAGTTTGAGTTTTCTAGTGTGTCTAGTTATAATGTTAAATCAGGTGGCCCTATGGTTGAAGTTCTTTAAATTTTATGGGAGAATGTTAAGGTTGATTAGAGCGACACCGATTAGGATCCTACGGTTCCCTCCTTCCGACACCACTATTTTTTATTGGATTCACTTAGTCCAAATGAACTTACTAAACTCAACTTAATGGGTTCTGTAATTTCATTTAGACAATGGGAAGCCTCGTTAAAAACTGTAGTTTACCTCCTTTGAGGGATTCCCGATCATCCGATAGAGACATCTTAATTTAGTTACAGCTGTAGTTTTGTGTGATGTTTGTGATTAAATTTTGAGTTGTTTTATATTTTGAATGTTGTGGGTTTTGGTTCTGTGGCTATCAGAAATTTTATCTTGATTGATTTTAATTTTAGTTTTGGTTGTGTTTTTGTGGCTATCCTAACAGTTTTAGTTTTCATGTAGGGTGGCATCATTGTTTAACATGCAAATTTGTAGGAATAAAAGTACACTATGAAAGTACAAGAAAGACAATGTTGAAAACTGTAAAAGCGTACCTGACAATTCTTCTTGTTCCACCACCTGAAACTTAAAATGCATGTTAAGGCCTTTGTGGAGAGCAGGAAAAGTAAAGTTTTGGTAGTTTTCCTAACCCTATGTCAAGGATGACTTCATCATGCAAGAAATATTAAGTTTAGTAGATCTCTGAGATGTCTAACAGATCTAGAGAAAGAAGCAGGTCCATGCTATTTTCTCACTACCTCGTGGAAAATCCTGAGTTCTTTTAAACTTATTATATCGCTTAATAATTCATCCTATAAATACCCTTAATGCTCAGTGAACATTGATGTTTCAATTATCCCTAAGAATAAGTTAATTATCACTTGTAATTCAATTTAAGAATTATGTGGGTGAAGACCCTTAAAGAGACAAGTTAGTGTTGTTGGAACACTTAGCCAAGTTTTAAATCTAATTGGGCTTGTAATGTTTGAAATATGTTTTAATTTTCAATGATATTTACTTTTCTAATCCTCATTTAAATGAAACTTTGTTTACCCTAAATCACTACTAAGCCCTTAAGACCTAGGTGAGTGTCTTAATTATCTTTAAAAAGATCAAGCTTAAGGTGATCATGATTCTTGATTTGAATTTTATTTTAACATCAAAATAAGGGTATTAAATTGATTAATTATTAACTTCAAAATTCATACCCATAAGTCCTTGATTCATTTTATTTTAATAAACTTCCAAATTTTAATAATTTAGAAATTTATTAACTTATCTTCTCATTTTATTTTAATAAACTCCCAAATTTTAATAATTTAGAAATTTATTAACTTATCTTTTCGAGGTTGGTTTCTACCAATTAACCCCTTATGTTTTAAACATCAAATAAATTGATTAGGATCAAAGTTTACCCATTTTCCTCTTTGAATTAAGCCTAAATGTTAATTAAGGCTAATTTTCCAAAATTACACATTTTCCCCTAAGGCTCTATCAGTTCATAATTTGTTAAATTAAATTCAAATGACTTCAAAATTTTTATCCTACCTCATTGATGGGTTAATTAGGACATGAGAGGAGAGAATGTGATTTTTTCAAAATTAAATTTAATTATTTTTTATACAAAAATAAGAGATTTCAAAGAAAATTCCTAACTTGACCAAGGTAAATCCTAATCCCTTAAAATTTTTATTGGCGGTAGATTTCAACCAAAGAAGTCTTTGGACCAATGTTCATGATTTTTTTTTAATTTTACTTTAATTATTACAATTATTTTAAGTTCTGGGGTATTTATTAAAAATAAAATATTTTAAATAGAGAAGTTTTGTATTTTTGAAAAGTCTCCCTGAGGTCAAAGAGCTCAAAGGAGAACATTTTATATTTTTTAGAATTTTATTTGATTTATTAGAATTATTTTAGTGAAAACTCATTTTTAGCCTTTAAAAATCATTTTTAAGCTTTAAAATTCAATATCTTTATTGAAAAAATCAAGAAAAATATTCTAATTGTTCCTAAGTTCTTAGGAAGAAATTTAGAACATTTCCATGAGTTTTATTATTGTTGTGATTTTTAGGGATTTTTAATTATTTAAATATTTAAAATAGGTTAAAAATGAAGTTTTTATTTTAAATACCATTTTATTTTTAGAAAATACCCCTGATCACAGAGAACTCAAAAAACTAAGTTTCATAATTTTTTGAGTTGTATTTTGATTTTTAAAAAATTATTTAAATGCCAAAAATGATGTTTATCTTTAAAAATCAATTTAAGTTATCAAATGTACTCAAAATATTTTGAAATTTTTATGGAGAGTTTTTTGGATCTTATAAAATAGTAGAGATCAAAAATCAAGTCATTTTATTGTTTATATTTTCCAAAATTAATTATCTTCTTGATTTAGTGTTTGTAAAAAATAGATGCATTTTAAATGACTTGACTCATGAAAAATTTTCATAAAGGTTCTCTGGTCATAGTAAACCTTCCAAAATTTTCTTTTGATTATCTAATCAACATGATAATTTCCATGGTTTTTTAAAGGAAATAATGTGCATAAAGTTGAAAAATATGCATCTCTGTATAGGGACTTCCTCTGACTTTGGAAAAATCAGAGGATATTTCCCTTGACAGAGGCTACAACATGCCAAAATTTCAAGCCAAGGTGATGTATCAATATGCATGGAGAATCAAATGGTTCCAAACAGTGTTTAATTAATTAAAAATAAAACATGCATCACATGGACTTAAAATTATTTTCACATTGTTCTCCTCTGTTCACTGAGTAAGAGCGTATTTTTATTTTATTTTTGTGATTTTTCTGCAAAAAGTTATAAATTTTCTAAGTTAGGGGTATTTAAATAAATAGGAAAAAACCCTATTTATCTATTTAAACCGCACGTGCTACCTCAACGTACGACGGCTCTGAAGCTCCACGCGACACACTTCCATTTGATGCTGCCATCCACCTCAGCGTTGACTCGGACCGCTGTTTATGTCCCGAAGTGCTGTCCGACTCGCTCTCCTCCATCCATTTGATACACGCTCGATCAAATGGCTCCCCGTCATTGTCCCTGATAGAATGATCCTGTGACTGTCCACACTAAAACCCTAAGATCTTAGCCTAGACTAAACCAAATCACTTGGGGTTTGATCTTATGGACTCGTCTAAGTGAGAAGAACACATCCATATGGTAATCATACAATTAAATTAAGCCTAATTCAATGGAGAATCAAAATAGGCTCGGGATGAGGTGAGGTTTTATACCTTTGTTCTGAGAAGTGTAGCTTCAATCAGAGGGTCTTGGCACGTTCGTTACGGAAACTAGGGATCGAGTCCCTGGCCTCGGTGTAAGGTCTAGTTATGAATTCAATCATGGCCAAATTTGGGTGTTTGTCTAGAGCTATAGTAAAGGCTCTGTGGAAGGGGGATTTGATGGGGCTTTAGCTTCTTTCACTATTGTGAAGTTGTGGGTGCGGTTAATTTGGGTTTGGTGGACTGTGGAGGTGTATTAGATTCTGTCCTGGTTTCCAGAAAGGTTCCAAGCTCAAAATTGAGCTCCAACAGTGGGAATTTATGGAAGAAAATAGTTGGAATGCACTGAGGGGATCTTAAGGAAACTCTCTGGGAAGTTTGGAGAGGCCTCTCTAAAGAAATTTCAGCACACCTCCCATGGCCGTGGAGGTAAGTTTTTATAAAAATGGCCATGGGGTGGCTCTTGGTTTTGAGCTTTTCCGGCCACTAGGCTGGCCGGCCGGCCAGGAGGAGGTGGCTTGGAGCTCAGGGAACCCAGAGGAATCCATCACAGTAATTTAATGCAAATGTGCTTGGATTTGGCAAAGATATCTTAGGCATGTGCATTTTTGGAAATAAGATCCCTTANTATCCCTTTATTTGGGGAACCTTTGGTCCATGGCTTAAATTAGGTGGTTTTATGGTGTTTGGACTGGTTACTAACTCCATCTAATAGCTATGATAAAGTTAATTTGGCGACTTTAGGGTGGTTAGATCACATTTAGTGCATGGGTCCAAGTGGGTGCAAATGACCAAAACGCTTTAGGGTGGTTAGGTCACATTTAGTGCATGGGTTCAAGTGGGTGCAAATGACCAAAACTTGGGCTGCGCTAGGTTAGCCATGTCAATTAGGCCAAGTAAATGTTGCATTTGGTGTAGATGTTCATAAGTAACAACTTTGGTGAAGAATGGAAGTCATTTTGAGCTCAATTGAACGGTCAATATGAGGGAATTTTGAATTTTAGTCAATTTGGTCATGTTGGGCTAGACTTGGGTCTAACTTGGGTTAGCATTAGGCTAAGTCCAAATTGGTTGTTGTAAATGGTCAATAGGGACCCTATGAATAGTTTTAAACAAGAATTGGGTGCCAATTTGGAGGTTAAGGCAATAAATTGGGTGAAATTTGGGGACTTAGCCAATTTAGGGCTAAATTTGGGAATTTTGGATTTAGGTAAAATCAAATGGATTTGAGGATTCACCAAGGCCAATCGATGGTCAATTTTGATGTATGGGGATGTTATAAAGATTTTTCAACATTAATTGGGGCCAATTGGCTAGGCTATGAGCTCAATTTGGTGAGAATAAGTCATTTGGTCAAAATTGGGGTTTTGATATAAATCAAAATTGGGCTCAAATCATGAGCCAATTAAGCTTGTATTTGGTTTAGCTTGGCTATCTAAAAATTTAATTTGAGTTTAGGATTGGAATTGGGGTCAATTGAGGTCAAATTTATGGACAATTGGGCCCTTAATGGAAAATTTAGGGGTTTTGGTTAAAGATGGTCAAATTGGCCAAATTGGGTCATGTAGTAGTTGAGAAAAATGAAACTGAGAATATTTCGGATTTATTGAGATTTTTTTGGAGATTTTTAGAATTTTTGGAATTTTGGGCTATGGAGGGGTATCTTGGTAATTTGGGGGTGTTTAGGGCTAAAAGGCCAAGATGGGTATTTTTTATAGGATTGGGTAACTAATCACCCCAAATGAGCCATGGACCAAAGGAAATCCCATTTTGGGTCCTCTATATAGTGCTCTTAGGTAAACCATAGCCCTAGGGCTGGTAGGTTTAGGGGACCATCTACATGAGTATCCCAAAAGGATCAAGGGACTTAGGCTAAAAATTTGAGTTTAGGGTTGTGAGTGATTGTGAGTGTAGATGAGTGTAGTGAGTGGGTTAGAAATTTGAGTGTCCAGACCAACACCCAGGGTCAATCCTAAGGTCCAGCAATCCTAAGGGTGACTCATCTTATGTTTCCCTTATAAAGACCCCACCTACTAAGTACTTAGAGGTTATGATCAATATGTGGAACTTTAAGTTGAGTAAAGAAGATGGTAGAATTCATAGTGGTGAGGGTTTCATGTCTAGTTTTCTAAGAATAATCAATAAGAAAGTCCTATGGCTAGACCTTAGGCTACTAAAGAGAAAAAACAGAACCTCAACCAAAAGTGAGGTCAACAACCACATGAAAAATTATGGGATAAATTTTAGTAGGCTTCTTGTGGTCAGAGAAGCTTAAAAAAATATCATGATGGTTTGAATAATTTTTTATATTTCTATATTTAAGTAAGTTTGTATATTTTGTATTAATTTATGTAAATTAAGTATTAATAAAAATTTTACAAAATAAATTCCACATTATGTCTAAAAATCATGTTAATCCACTATAAAAATTTTAAAATTATTTGATTATTTTTTAGCACTAAAGTTGATTTTTCAAGAAACATTATATTTTGGCACAAAAATAATCATATTAAATTAAATACAATTAGGAAAATTATGAAATATGGTTTTGTGAGTTCCTTGTGATCAGGAACATTTAGGAAAAATAAAAGTTATTTTTGATAAAGTACTTGATTTTTTAGCTTATTTTAAATTAAAATAATTAAAATTTTCAAAAATACAAAAATATTTTAAAATGTTCCTAATGGTTCCCTAATCACTTAGGATTCATTAAAACATTTTTTCTAATTTTTCTAAGTTAAAAGTAAATTTCCAAAAGCTTAAAAATGAATTTTCCTTAATTTTTCTCATTAACTAAATTGTTATAAATAAATTAAAATAATAAAAATATAAAATTTATTTCTTTTGATTCTCTAGACTCATAGATGTTTAATAAAAATGTAAGAAATAATTTTTGTAAAAAAAAACAGACTTCCATTTAAATTAAATCATAAAAATCAATAAATAATTATAAAATTAAATTAAAGATTTGATTAAAAAAATTATGGAATTTTGTCAAGTGTTTCTCTTACCTAAGGGAACCTCTAATTACTTTTCTCATAAGCCAAAAAACTTTACTTTGATTATTTAAATAAGTTAATTTTGAGAAAATCTTAATTTATAAGTGAAAATAATTATTTAATTCAAAGTTTGAAAACGACATTTTATATTCCGATGTTTTAATTTGCTCTATAAATAGGGTGCTTTAAAATCTTTTAAGTCATATGAATTATGTAATCAGTTATGAAGTGAAGAGCCCGAAGGGTAAAGTGGTCATTTTAGACTTTTGTGTCATAATTAAACTTTAGGATTAATCAAAGGGAAAAATGGGTAACTTTGATCTTACTGGTATGTTTGGATGATTGAAAAATAATGGATTAAAAGGTAGAAACCAACTTTCAACCTTTCCATATTAAGAAAAAAATTATAATTTGCAAAATCATCAAGATTCAAAAGTTAGTAAAAAATCTAAGGATTTCCAAGTGATGGGATTAAACTAGGGAGAAGATGTTTCACTTATGATTATGTCCACAATTAATGATGATCTAACTTTTTTTAATCACAATCCATATCACCTAAATTAAAATTTTAACATTTGCTAATCTTTCTCCACTTAGATTTATTAGGGGCTTGGTAGTAATCTAGGCTTGATTTTAAAACTTATTTGGTGGGACTTAGAAGATAATATGATTGATGATTAACACTATAAGCCCAGCTTTGGCGATGGGTACAAAGTCTTTAATGATTGGGAACTTGCCTTAGGGGCATTCACCTACACAACTTTTAAGTGAAATATCAATTGATTAATTTGGTACCTTGCCCTTGGAATGATTAAAATGTCAAAGTTCATCGAGTAAGGGGATATTTTTACTTTGACCTGAGATGATTAATAGAACAATAAGATAAGTTCAAAATGAAATCAAATGTTACAAGAGAACTTTAAAGCAGTTCAGGGTCATTCCTCGAACATTTTAGAATCTCTTGTCTATTTTGAAGGACAAATAAAACTTGCTAGATTTTATTCTAAATTCATCCATTAAGATCTTTTGGAACTCAATAAGTCATAGTTTGGAGTCTGTTAAGTTCACCTTCATATACTCCTACAAATTTGTTTAAATTTCTGCATAATTATATATATGTTCCAAATGCCAAGAAGATGACAGGTACTTTTTTATAATGTTATTTAGTTTCTGTCATTTTACTTTTTGAAAAAAATGTAACTACTTAGGTGTTGACCATACTTCACTTACAAAATCAAAACATCCTTTTCATAAATTAATCAACGTTTTCAAAACCTAAACAAATTATTTCTAAGGTGAGCATAAATTCTTTAAAATTTCACTAAATTTAAAACATCCTTTTGAATTTACAGGAGTCCATCGAAGGAGGTAACCCATGATTGTTAACGAGATCTCCCCAGTTTAAATTGGTTTCACAACTCGTTTAAGATAACTAAATTAAAAAAAATAGTGATACCGGAACAAGGGAATCGTGGGATCCTAACTGGTGTTGCTCTAACCAACTTTAACATCCCCCATAATATTTAAATAACCATAACCTTAAGAAACCTTTGTTTTCACATCAGGACTTGACATAATAAAAAACTTAAACTCGCTACGACAAGGAGCTTAGAGCTAGCATTGTGGACAGTACAACCATCTTCAACAGTAAAACTCGTCTACACCAGCTAAACCATTCCTTAAAATTAAACAACAAGCCATAGGAGATCGAGGTTGTCCGGCTAGTGTGACATAAATCCTCAACTTTTATTTAGGCCTTTGTATGGATCTACATACAATATAAGCCCTAACCTATTTTAGGATTCTGAGGTTGTCATTCATCATGACCTAAATTCTCACATGTTCCAAGCTATTTGTGTGATCGTTTCACACAAATATAAGCCCTAATTAATAAAATTGGACAGATGAAACAATTAATTAATTTCTTCCTTGAAATTGAATAAAAAACATAGGATAGCTTGGGAATTCATCGAGGTTCTCCTCAGTATCCATGACATCTCCTAGTTCTTCCTTTAGATTCTAAAAATAAGTGTTCCAAGTCATTCCCCTTTCACACCTCTTTGTCTGATCTCCTTAAAAAGTCTTATCCCTTTGGAATTCTTGAAGACAATATCCCCATAAATTTTTTCAAGAGTTTTCTTAGATGACTTCGGTTATCTAAGATGTAATTAACAATAATTGCTTGATATATATATATATATATATATATAANGACCATTTATAACAATCAATTTGAACTTAGCCCAAGGCTAACCTATGTAGACCCAAGCCTAGCCCAACATGACCAAATTGATTAAAGTTCAAAATTCCCTCAAATTGACCCTTAGCCAAGCCTAGCCCAACATGACCAAATTGATTAAAGTTCAAAATTCCCTCAAATTGACCTTTCAAATTAACCTAGCCCAACATGATTGACCATTAAAAATAATCAATTTGGACTTAGCCCAAGGCTAACCCAAGCTAGACCCAAGCCTAGCTCAACATGAAAACTCTTCATGAGGTCCCTATTGACAATTTACAATAATCAATTTGGACTTAGCCCAAGGCTAACCCAAGCTAGACCCAAGCCTAGCTCAACATGACCAAATTGATTAAAAGTTCAAAATTCCTTCAAATTGACCTTTCAATTAAACTCAAAACCATTTCCATCCTTCACCAAAGTTGTTCCTTATGATCATCTACACAATTTTGATCGACTCAAAACCACTTCCATCCTTCACCAAAGTTTTTCCTTATTATCATCTACACCAAATGCAACAATAAATTGAGCCAATTGACATGGCTAACCTAGCCCAAACCCAAGTTTTGGTCATTTGCACCCACTTGGACCCATACACTAAAATGTGACCTAACCACCTTAAAGCCACCAAACTAACTCCACCACAGCCATTAGTTGGGCCTAGTGACCAGTCNNTAGTGACCAGTCAAAACATCATGAAACCACCTAAATCAAGCCATGGACCAAAGTTCCCCCAAATTAAGGGATCTTATTTCCAAAAATGCACATGCTTAAGATATCTTTGCCAAATCCAAGCACATTTGCATTAAATTGCTGTGATGGATTCCTCTGGGTTCCCTGAGCTCCTAGCCACCTCCCCCTGGCCGGCTGGCCAGCCTAGTGGTCGGAAAAGCCCAAAATTGAGAGCCACCCCCATGGCATCTCACCCAAATCAAACCTAGAGGCCAGCTCATCCAAATCAAACTATGGAGCTCCTCTGCCCTCCACCTAAGCACCACATTACAATTTAAATTTAACGATCTTTATACCTTTATCTGTATTAGATGGTCCTGCAATTACTTCTCCCATTTCCATTTGCTGATTAATTTTAATTTCTTCTTCTAAAAATTCTAAATCTATTTTTCTCCAATCAAAACTAGGATTGAACTTATTTTCATATGCTAATTCAAAATTATATCTTTTCTATAATTTCGAATAAGGTGTTTTCATATCAAATACATAGCCTTGTAACTACTCATATGTATTTATTAAATTAAAATCAATTTCTTCCAGTTCTAATTTGATCTTTTATCTTCTAATTCAGATTGTATTGATTCAGAATCATCTTCCAATTCATCTCTAATTTTTCTATGTTGATAATCTAAAAATCTCATACTAAATGTTCCATCTTGATTTTTGTAAGAAGTATTTTCATTTGGTACTAATATAAGCTTGTCTACAAATGTATTAATGCTTCATTCAGTACCTGCCTATATCTCTGAGCTAAATTTTTTGCCTGTTATTGTCCTAATACCTTGGCTAGCTAACATTAATTCTATTTCTTCATTGTTTAATTTAAATTTAACATTAGAATGTTCTTGCATTTTTCCTATGAATCCTGTAGTTATTCTAAGATTTATGAATCCAACAATCATATTATAACCTTTAGTCTTGATTCCTATCTTTAAATGTTGCACACATTCTCTAGTATCCATGATAAAATTTGCTACAAAATATATGATGGCTCCATTATCATTCATGTTTATTTCAAATGATCTGATTACTAATGTTGCTAAATCACTCCATCTATTATCTAATAATACTACCAACGCTTTTGTTCCTAAATTTTTTCTATGCAATCCTTTAACTCCAATCATAATCAATCATATATGTAATTGTGTCATACTTTTTTGTCTAATATATTCCCAATTATCTTTTACTATTATTTGTAAACTTAATTGATCTAAATCTGATATGCAACTTACTTTTTGTTCAGCTATTGTTTGTATTATCGATGATCTAGATAATAAAGAATTTTCATACATTTTATTTTTTATTTTTACTAAATTTATTTTCTTATTATTAAACTTATCTAATTGTGATTCAATATCTATAATTTTTGATTTTTTCTACCAAATTTATTTGATTTTTTGTTAAATAAAAAAATATGTTTTTCGCCTCCTACCATGATTTATAACTTATCGGTGTATATGGAATAATTTCTTTTCCTTTAGAGATAATATTTACTTCTATAAATTTTAACTTTTTTTTTAATAGTTATTTTTTTTTCATTTAGTTTTATTAACATTATTGTTTAAAAATTTAATATTTTTGGAAATGTTTTACCACTACTCTGCATTCCTGAATAACTTGTTAATCCTAATGCTTCTTCATGATATTTTTTAGCTTCTTTTAAGGTATCTTTATAAATTTGAAATTCCTCAAACGTACTCATGCTAAAATTATCTCTTTAATTTATAAAAGTAAAGATTCAACTTTTTAAATTTCCTCATTTGCTATTTCTAAAATATTTCTAGATTGTTTAGGTTCTTTTAATAAAATTTCTATTTTGGCGATTAATATTTCTAGGTTTTTCTGATCTGTCCAAATTTTCTTTAATATATCATCATTTTGTTTCTTGATATATTCAAAATTTTCTTTTAGTATTAGTCTCTTTATATCACTTAAAATTTGTATAGATCTTTTTAAAATTCTATAAACCTTTTCTTGGTGTGACTTTAAAGATTCTGCTAAGGATATATGAAGATCTATTATACTATTCATTATCTTATTATCAGTGCATAATTTATGTTTAAAATCTTTTGAAAACCTACATATAAATTTATGATGATCTAAAGAAATAATATTTTTTATTTCATTAGATATTTCTAAATTTAACCATTCTATATTTTGTTTAGATTCCAATTGAATTTATATTTTTTTTTTCAGAGTTTTTCTAATGCCTAAACCCAACACGCTTCGGCTCATTTAAAATTAATTCTAAATTTAATCCTAAATTAACATTTAAAATTAATTTTAAATGGTTAGGCTCTGATACCAAAAATTGTAGTGTGCGGGTTTTTGTTTTTATCATGAGATCTACCCGTTAAAAGACTCATTTAATTTATAATTTTCATATAACTCATTAATTTCTATGCTAAGTAATTTATCTAAATTTAAACTAGTTTCTAAATGTCTAAAATTGGGATTATTTTTAATATATTTTAATAATTTTTTATGTAATTTTACATAATATTTATTTAAATTTTCTCTTAAGATTTGTAAAATTTTATTATCAGTTAGATTTATTAGTTCTTTAATTATACTATTTCTTATAAGTATTAACCTAATTCTTTCTCTAATTACCTCTTTTGGTAATCCTAAAGCCATTTTAAATTGTTATTAATATTTTTATTCTTAAAAATGTTACCTTTTTAATTATTATGAATGTTATAACTATTATATAAATAAAAAAATAAACTTCATTCATATTTAATTTAAAAATATATTTTAAATAAAAAGATCGACTCTATTAATATTTATTTTAAAGATATATTTCAAAAAAGAGTAAAATCAGTAGATTTAAGAGTTCTTCCCCTTGGGATGAGCATATCTGAAATTTTACTCATGGATAATAACGCTTAAAATTTTAAATTTAAACATGTTCCCTTTTTCTAACCACATTTATGGCATAAAACGAACAAGAATTACATACACTACCAAAATCTGCTCAAACATTTTCATCTTTTCTAGGTATTATCTTTTTAGATGGTCTAAGGACTTTTTTCTTTTTATATATTTTTTCTGGAAAATCTTGAGTAGTAAATATATTTTTACAAAATTTATAAGATTGCTTGTTTACTTTTTTTTGAATTTTATATTCTTTACATTTATCTTGTAAAATGTTAAAAGTAAATACCATTCTTGGCCCTATTCCCTCCTTTGGGTATATTTTTATAAGTCTTGTGCCATTTTTCCTATATTTCTTTTCCTAATTCTCTTGGTAATTTTATCAAAAATCTATTAGCTATTTCTTCGTCAAAGAATCTTCCAGCTCATCCTACATATGCTATATATAATTTTATAAATTTATCTATTTGACACCAATCTGCTATACTTAATTGTTCAAGATTTCTAGAAGTGGAATCTTGAATATTTGTATTCTGTCCACTTGGATCAAACCCTAATATTAATGTTCTAATGAATTTAGTAAAATTATAAGGATTATCTCCTAATTTTCTTAATGATTCTATTTCTCCTGCTTTTCTAATTTTATCTTCAGGGATAAGGGGGATGCCCCCTTATTTTTAATACAATAGATGTCATACAAAAGATGCCACATAAGACTCTTGAACAGTAACATTAATAATTGTTCTACAAACAGTAATAAACTGTAAAGACTCGCATGCCTACAGTAACTTTAAATGACTTCACATGGCTATAGTTACTTTGTAACCGAAAGAGAATCTTTTGATAATAAACTATTCCGGCTGTATGTTGATGTTGATGTCATCTTTAATTTCTAACCGTTTCTGACCCCACCTTATATCAAATCCTTCAACTTCATTTCTTCTACTTGTTTCCTCTGAAATAACTCTTTAAAAAATAGTGAAATAATCTCCGATTTTTCTGAAGTAATAAGGATTGAGAGCTTTAATGTGTTCCAATAAATTATAATGATGATAGTAGAGATTGAATTTGAACATTCTATCTATTATGGATTTTTCGTTGAGGTAGATAATCAAGTCATTGTCTTGATAAACCATATGGCTGAGAATTAGTGGTTTAGAAAATCCTTCATGAAGGCATGTGTCGGCGCTATTTTTGGTGGGTTTGTGGGGAGTTGCCCATAAGAAGTTGTCGTTCGCCGGAATCGAAATCCCGTAGCTCGCTTCAGAAGGACGTTGAAGTATGAAATCAAACTGACCCCATATCTTTCATAGTTTAAAATGAAAGAGCACTGTACCTCAAATCCAGTATCTATCCCGAAGGATAAACACAAGACTTGAGGATGAAGCTCGATCAAATAAACTAAGGAAAGTGTGACGTCCGTTTGGTCTACGAAACTTTTGTATTTGGCGATAAATTATCCTATTTAATATAAAGGATTAAATAGGGTTTATATTAAGTTGGTTTCAGACATGCTTCCTATAAGGGCAAGCCTCTATAGTTAATTACATCTTAAAAGACCTAAGTCACCTAAGAAGACTGTTGATAAAAATTAGGAAATATTATCTTCAAAGATTTCAAAAGGGTATGACTTTTCAATGAGATCGGACGTAGAGGTGTGAAAGGGGATTGGTTCAAATTTGGAACATTTAGAGTCCAAAGGAGGAAGAACTAGGGGATGTCATAGATCTAGAGGAGAACCTTGGTGACTTCCAACTCTTCAACAAAATTGGATGTAGAGGTGTGAAAGGGGATTGGTTCAAATTTGGAACATTTTATTGTAGAATCCGAAATCAGACATAGAGGTGTGAAAGGTGATTGGTTCAAATTTGGAACATTACGTTGTAGAATCCAAAGAAATCGGACATGGAGGTGTGCAAGGGGATTGGTTCAAATTTGGAACATTTTATTGTAGAATCCAAAGGAGACTTTTCAATGAGATCGGACAAAGAGGTGTGAAAGGGGATTGGTTCAAATTTGGAACATTTTGTTGTAGAGTCCAAAGGAGGAGGAACTAGGGGATGTCATGGATCCAGAGGAGAACCTCGATGACTTCCCAAGCTATCCTAATGCTAGGGATGTCATGGATCCAGAGGAGAATCTCAGTGACTTCCCAAGCTATCCTAATGTTTGGCTTCAAGGATGTCATGGATCCAGAGGAGAACCTCGGTGACTTCTCAAGCTATCCTAATGTTTGGCTTCCAATTTCATGGATCCAGAGGAGAACTAACTTCCCAAGCTATCCTAATGTTTGGCTTCAGTTTTGAGGAGAAAAATTTAAGTGTTTCATCCTGTCAATTTTATTAGTTAGGGATTACATTCGTGTGAAATGATCACACAAATATCCTAAAAGATGTGCGGATTTAAGTCATGACAGACGACAACCTCGGAATCCTAAGGCGAGTTAGGGCTTATATTGTATAGCAGAGATATACAAAGGCCTAAAGATAAGGTGAGGATTTACGTTGCATAAGAAAGCAACCTTGAAGTCCTATGTTTTGTTGTTTAAGTTTAAGGAAGGAAGACTAATTTAGCTGGGGAAGACAGGTTTTGCTGTTGAAGATGGCTATCCTGCCCACCATGCTAGCTCCAAGTCCCTACCGCGACGAGTTTGAGTTTTCTAGTGTGTCAAGTTATAATGTCAAATAAGGTGGCCCTATGGTTGAAGTTCTTTAAATTTTATGGGGGCATATTAAAGTTGATTACATCGACACCGGTTAGGATCCTACGGTTCCCTCATTCCAGCATCACTATTTTCTATTGGATTCACTTAGTCCAATGAACTTACTAAACTCAACTTAATGAGTTCCATAATTTCATTTAGACCGTGGGAAGCCTTGTTAGCATCGTAGGTTACCTCCTCCGAGGGGTTCCCGATCTTCCAATAGAGACCTTTTAATTTAGTTGAAGTGTAGGTTACCTCCTCTGAGGGATTCCCGATCATCCGATAGAGACGTCTTAATTTGGTTGAAGTACTAAACTCAACTTAATGAGTTCCATAATTTCATGGATTCACTTAGTCCAAATGAATTTACTAAACTCAACTTAATGAGTTCCATACTTTCATTTAGCAAATGAACTTACGAAACTCAACTTAATGAGTTCCATAATTTCATTTAGACCGTGGGAAGCCTCGTTAGCAACCGTAGTTACCTCCTCCGAGGGATTCCCGATCATCCGATAGAGACATCTTAATTTAGTTGCGATTATAGTTCTGTGTGGTGTTTGTGATTAAATTTTTAGTTGTTTTATTATTTGAATGTTGTGGCGGTGGTCTTTATCTTAGTTGATTTTAGTTTTGGCTTTGGTTTTGGTTTTGTGGCTATCTTGATAGTTTTAGTTTTCATGCAGGGTGGCGTCGTTGTTTAGCATGCAAGTTTCCATGTATGAAAGCACAGTATGAAAAACACAGCATGAAAGTACAAGAAAGACAACGCTGAAAACTGTAAAAGTGTACCTGGCGAGTCTTCTTGTTCCACCACCTTAAACTCAAAAAACATGTAAGGCAGTTTATATGAAACAAGAAAGTAAAATTTTGGTAATTTTCCTAACCCTATGTCATATCTTGGTGGGTAGGAGTTTAATTAAGGATGATTTTGTCAAGCAAAACATATTAAGCTTAGTAGATCTTCAAGATATCGAACAGATCTAGAGAAAGAAGCAAGTCTGTGCTACTCTCTTGCTTCTTGGTGGAAAATCCCGAGTTCTTTTAAACTTATTATATTGCCTAATAATTTATCCTGTAAATACCCTTATTACTCAGTGAGTATTGATGTCTCAATTATCCCTAAGAATAGGGTAATTATCACNCGGGTCAAACAGGCCATGTGTCGTTGTCTGATTGTCGCCGCCAGCCGGTTCATTCCCGCCCCTATTGGATCGAGCTCCGTCCGACGTGATCAGGGCCACCCGATTGATACACGTTCGATCCGACGGTCACGGGTCATCATTCCAAATGAACTGGACTTGAAAACCGTACATTTTAAAACGCTAATATCTTACTCGATTCTCAACAAAATTGAGTGAATTTTTTTTTAAAGTGCTCGTATTGACTAGTAAAATACATCCATATGGTCGATGAACCCTTAAATTGACTTTCTCTTCATCAATAATTAAAAGAAGCTCGGTTTAGGGTTAACTTTGAATACCATGGTCCAAGAGGGGTAGCCTCGATTGGATGCTTGTAGAGGCTTTGCGTGGGTCCCATAAGCCTAGGGATGGAGCCTCTAGTCGTGGTGAAATGCCTAGACCCAAATTCGACCAAGGCTGATTTGGTGGTTTGCTCGAAGTCCACCTTAGGGTGGCCGGATAATGGGGCTTTTGTGGGGGATCTTCTTCTCTTGATGTTGGGATAGTGTGGGTGCAATTAATTTGAATTTGGTGGAGGTTTGGAGGATGTCCTATTTCGGCCTTGAAATTGAGCTCCAAAATTGAACTCGAGCAATGGATTTGAGTGGCTAAGGAAGGTTTGGTTAAGTTCAAGAGGTCTCCAAGAAGCTCTTGAAGAAGTTTTACAGAGTCTCCCCAAGAAATTTAAAGCTCTCTTTTTTTGTCCATGGAGGGGGAGTTTAAATAAATAGGCCTAGGCTGGCTGCCACGGCCATTTGAGGGGAGCATTTGGTTGCTTATGTGGAGGGCGGAGAGCTCCAATGAGCAGATGAGCTGATTTGGCTTTTGGGTTTGAATTGGGTGAAAATCCCTTTTCTTGGCCATGGTTTTAGCAACTTTCCAGCCACCAAGGTGGCTGACCAGCAAGGCATTGGTTACCTCTTGGCTCAGGGAATTCAGGGGTGGCTAATGATGATTATCTCCTAAAGGTAAGTGATGTTGTTGGAGATATTTCAAGTTAGGTCCAAAAATGGGTAAAATCTCTTAATTTGGGGATGAATTGGTCCATAGATTGTCATGGTGATTTTAGGAGGGTTTAGCCTGGTCTTTAGGAAGGTTTTGGTGGTTGTGAAATCATTACTTTGGTGACTTAGACATGGTTAAGTCAATTTTTGGTGAAAGGGATCAAGTGAGTGCAAATGACCAAAAGTTGGGTTTAGGCTAGGTTAGCCATGTCAATTGACCCAATTTATTGATCAAAATTGTGTAGATGATTGTTATGAAGATTTTTGGTGAACGGTTGAAGTGATTTTGAGTTCAATTGGTAAGTCAATTTGAGGAATTTTTGAAATTTGGTCAATTTGGGCATGTTGGGTTAGACATGGGTCTAGGTTGGGTTAGCTTTGGGCTAAGTCCAAATTGATTGATGTAAATGTTCAATAGGGACCTATGAAGAGTCTTAAACATGACTTGGATGCCAATTTGGGGATTAAGGCAATCAATTGGGTGAAATTTGGGGACTTAGCCAATTTGGGGCTTTTGGACTTAGGTTGAAATCAAATAAAATTGAGGTCTCACCAAGCCCAATTGAAGGTCAATTTGATTTATGGGGATGTTATGAAGATTTTTGAACACAAATTGTGGCCAATTGAGTGAGCTATGGGTTTAATTTGGTGAGATTAGGTCATATGGTCAAAATTGGGTTTGACCTAAATCAAAATTGGGCTCAAATAATGGGCCAATTAAGCTTGTATTTCATTTATTTTGGCCATATAAAAAGTTAATTTGAGTTTAGGATTGGAATTGGGGTCAATTGAGATCAAATTGGTGAAAATTTGAGTTGAATTTGGGGAAATTTGGGCCCTTAAAGGCAAATTTGGGGGTTTTGGTTAAAGATGGTCAAATTGGCCAAATTGAGTCATGTGGTAGTTGAGAAAAATGAAATTAAGAATATTTGGGATTTATTGAGATTTTTTGGGAATTTTTTAGAATTTTTGGAATTTTAGGCTATAGAGGGGTATTTTTGTAATTTGGCCAATTTGGGGATTTTGGGTAGTATTGGTGTTTTCAAGGTGTTTGAAATGATTTTTGAATAAATTTGGGTATTTTGGCTAGATTTGGAGATTTTAGCCAAATTTGGGGTCCCAATGGTATCTAGGTAATTTGGGGGAATTTAGGGGCAAAAGGGTAGGTTGGGTATCTTGGTAGAGTTGGAGTGCCAACCACTATCAATAAGCCATGGACCAATAACCCCATTGGGTCCTCTATGTAGGGTTGTAGCTAAATTCTAGCCCAGGGCTAATAGGTTTAGGGAACCACCTATAGGAGTCTCCTAAAAGTATCAAGGGACCAAAGCCTAGAAGTTTTGGGTTTAGGGTAGTGAGTGATTGTGAGTGCAAGTGAGTGCCTTAGCCTTAGACCAACACACAGGGTCAATCCTAAGGTTCAGCGGTCCTAAGGGTGACTCATCTTGAGTTCCCCCATAATGACCCGACCTGCTAAATGCCAGAGGTTAGGACCAATATGTGGAACTCCAAGTTGAGTAGAGAAGAGTGTAGAATTGCTAATGGTGAGGGTTCCATGTCTAGTTTTCTAAGAATTATCAATAGGAAAGTCCTATGGCTAGACCTTAGGCTACTAAAGAGGAAAAACTAAACATCAACCAAAAGTGAGGTCAACAAATGGACCCCCAATAAGTGTGGTGTGTTGGGCAAGCACACCGCTCGTATTGGCATTGACCGACGAGATCAACAAAAATCAATACAAACTTCTAAGTCAATAGACCCGGAAGTATGTTTAGGGTTGTGTGTGTGATTTGTTTATGCTGGGGAATTAGCAGGTGATCGTCTGGTTGAAATCAAGGAGTAGGGACTCTCGCTGGGGATCGGAGAGTGAATTTTGAGTTATGAAATTTCAGGTATTTATAAAGGATGGGAATCAGTATGTAAGTGTTGACCCCGAGGTGGGAATTTAAATTTGGGTATCAATCCAGAAATAAGAATCAGATGCCATAATCCATTTAAGGTGGTCTTAAAACTGATTTCAAAATATGAGAATAGGATGCCATGAATTAATTGAAGGGCTTATTCCCTCAACCTCAAGAATATCTTTGAAATTGATTCGAAAGATGGTGATTGGAGGGGTTCCTAAAGCAATGCAGAATCAAGTATAAAATCCTCAACCTCTACTATATCATAGGATTTGATTTGGAAGATTGCAATAAGAGGAGCTCCTAAAGCAACACATTATTAGATGTGAAATCCTCAATCTATAGAATTGATTTGAATGATTACAATAGAATGAGAACCTAAAGAACCATGAGATCGGACGTAGAAACCTCAATCTCTAGAATTTGATTTGAAAGATTACAGTAGGATGAGAACCTAAAGCAACACGAGATCGGATGTAAAATCTTTAACCTCTAGTTTTGATTTGAAAGATTGCGATAGGATGAGCTCCTAAAGCAACGCGGTATCGGATGTCAAATCTTCAACCTCTAGTTTTGATTTGAAAGATTGTGATAGGATGAGGACCTATAGCAACACGAAATCAGATATGAAATCCTCAACCTCTAGAATTTGATTTGAAAGATTACAATAGGATGAGCTCTTAAAGCAACGCGTATCAGACGTGAAATCATCAGCCTCTAGAATTTGATTTCAAATATTGCAATAGGATGCGAACCTAAAGCAACACGGTATCAGATGTGAAATCCTCAACCTCTGAAATTTGATTTGAAAGATTGCAATAGGACGAGCTAATAAAGCAACGCGGTATCGAATGTCAAATCCTCAATTTTTAGAATTTATTTGAAAGATTACGATCGGATGAGGGCCTAAAGCAACAATGGTATCAGATGTAAAATCCTCAACCTCTAGAACTTGATTTGAAAGATTACAATAGGACGAGAACCTATTGCAATGCGATATCAGATTGAAATTCCTCAACCTCTAGAATTTGATTTGAAAGATTGCGATAGGAGGGGCTCTTAAGCAATGCAGAATTGGATGTAAAATCCTCAACCACTAAAATTTGATTTGAAAGATTGCAATAGGATGAGAACCTAAAGCAACGCGGAATCGGATGTAGAAAATCCTCAACCTCTAGAATTTTCTTTGAAAGAGTTACGATAGGAGGGGCTTCTAATGCAATGCGGAATCGGATATATAACCCTCAACCTCTGGAATTTAATTTGAAAGATAGCGATAGGAGGGACTCCTAATGTAACGCAGAATCGGATGTAAAATCCTCAACCTCTAGATTTGATTTGAAAGATTGCGATATGAAGAGGACCTAAAGCAACACAGAATTGGATATGAAATCCCCAACCTCTAGAATTAGATTTGAAAGAATGTAATAGGATGAAACCTAAAGCAACGTGGAATCGGATGTGAAATCCTCATCCTCTAACATATTGCGTTTTGAATTCATGGGAAACTAGTAGAATTCACGAAGATTGACATTGGTGAGGAAAAATTGTGAAACTTTGTGAGATTTTATACAGAATGTGAAATTCTGCGGGGATGTGAAGAAAACTGGTGCAGACCAAGGTAGTTGTGATACGCAAGCAAAGAGTAAGAAACCTTGAACTCGAGAAATTTATCATTTTCTTTTCTTTTTTTTAGGATTTGGACCCATTTTCAGACAAGCACGACGTCTGAGCTTCTAAGAATGATTATTTTTCTCTGAAACATTGTAAGGCACATCACTTCTTGAAGTATCGTCCACTGACAAATGACAAGTGTAGAAAATAGCCCATCCTTAAGGTTCTATCAGAACTATATTCTTTCAGGTACACATAAAAGATGCATTATTTCTACGGCTACCATGGCTGAAGAGCCCGCAAGTTCGTAGCTTCGTTTATAGCATTCATCATTTGGTTTGTTGTAGATTCCGTAAAGGTTGTTGAAGTTGTCTTTGAGAAATCTTTCTAACATTCTTCAAGTGGAAGTTGGAGTTGTATTTTTTGGACACTGAAGGATATGACTTCAGGTTTGAATTTCCATTAACTGCTAATATCATCATCATGTCTTTAATTCTTTCTTTCTGGCCTAAGCAGATTTTAGAATTTTGGTCGTGTGATCAAAAAAATTTTTGTTTTCCAAAGATATTTCTGAGTCAATTAATAACCAACCAAAAGACTTAAGATCGTTAAATTTTTTCTTGAATATAATATCAAAACAATTCTCTTAAGATAGAATTTCAAGTTTCATTAATCAGGGGAAACTCGGACACCAATTTTTTATTATACGTCCACCTCAAGCTTCTTCCCAGGGAGACTTTTCTTTTGCTTTGATTTTTTTTGCTTCAAACTTTGCGCATAATCCTTTTTTGTCCCCCATGTTTTGTTGAGAATTACTATATCTGGTAGAGCATGATTTAAAGATTTTGAATGTCTTAATTTAGACACCAATTTTTGATTATAAGCTGACCTCAAGCTTCTTCTCGGGGAATTTTCACACAATAATTTTTTTGCTCCCTTTATTTTCTGAGAATTAATATATCTGGTGGAACATATTTCTTTTAAAGATTTTGAATGTCCAAAATTCCCCTGACTAATAATCCTCAATTGTTTCTTAAGTCGAATTATGGGATATTATAACTCAATTGAAAGTGAGGACCCAATCATGTGTCAGGAAATTAAAAGGCTCGTGATATCCCGAGTTAATTACTCGTATTTCAACCACATTATCTTATTTTGAAATCAACTTAGGACCCAGTCTGAATTCATTAAAGTGGATGACTCAGTTATTAGGACATCAATTTCATTCTCCCCTGAATCCATAGTCTTATCAAAATATCCAAATTTTTCTTCGAGGTGATCAGTTTTTTTTTTAATATTGCACAATTCTGAACAATAGAAAACCCTTTTTTTCATTAATTGTCGTGGGAGGGATGGGATAGACTAACATTGATCATGCTAATTTCCCATTTAAACAAAAATAGTAATATAATAGTAGCCAAGAGGCATTTCATTCGTTGGCAGTTGCGTAGGAATAGGATAGAACAAACAGATTGACCGAAATCATATTGATAGAACGTCTTTCAGGTTCCTTTTAAATATTCTTCCAGAATTGTTACGTCCCCATTCTTGAACTTCTCCTCAAGAAAGTCTTTGAAACTGCAACACTCTTCTATGGTGTGTCTAATGAACCTGTGGTACCGGCAATATCTCGGATGTCCTTTCTTGTTGGCCTCGTCGGGCTTCTTCGACTTAAGTAATCTGAACTTGGGATTCTTGATCAGACTGCGGAACATCTTTTTTGTTGCTTCATCTTTAAAAGAATATATCCCATTTGATCGAGTGTTCGTGATTGGAACTTGTCTTTCATATGTCTGGTAAGGTCTCTGCTGAGATGATTGCTGAATATTTTGACGAGGATGTTTGAAGGTTTTTTTACATTGTTCGGCTTATATTTGCAATTGTCGTTTTCCCTGCTAACCACAACAACTGTCCCAGATTTCTTCTGGAATATCTTGGTTATCCTGGACTTCTCAGCCTTCTCACGAGAATCTATATGCTTGACTTCTTCTTGTATATTGCCAGCTTTGCTTAGTAACTTCTTGAAAGACTTTATGGTAAGTCCCTTAAGCATGAAAGCTATTGGCCCATGGATGCTTTTGAGTAGGATCTCAATTGCATGATGTTCCTATATTTGAGGTTCACATTTCATGCTAAGGTTTCTCCACCTCAAGATATAATCCACTAAATTTTTGTTAAGCTTTTGTTTTTCTACCACAAGATCTCTAATAGAAACATGATGCTGCACTCCAGCAAATCTTTTTACAAACAGCAGCTCTAACTCATTGAATGTCTTCACCGCTCTATTGGGCAACTCGGCATACCAATCAAACGCTATTCTTGACAAGCTACTAACAAACTGTTGGAAGAGTAAAGCTTCGTTATTTCTTGTGTTGCCACAACTGGCTCGAAAATGTGCTAAGTGTTGTTTGGGACTTCCAGTCCCGTTAAATAGCTTAAAGTCTGGTGACACAGCCCTTAGATATGTAAAATTCTCAGCCTTGGGGTAGGGTACGACATTGAACTCCTCCAGGTAGGGTCTACCCTTTAAAATAAATGCACCGCCCTTAGACTAGGTTAAGGCCTCCCGAGCTTGTTCAACCATTTATTTAAATTCATTTTCTGGTATGACGCTTTGGACAGAGTATTTCTTCGGTTGTTCATTAGAGGTGAATTCTTTTCTTTCATCTACAACATGAATGGTTTCTGTTTGGTTCATTTATGGAAGTGTCATATGTGGTGATTGTGACTATCTTTGCATTGCAGTCACGGTGGTCGACAATTCTTCGATTTTCTTTTCGAGACGATTGATTTGTTCGTCCCTTTGTTGGGTGGCCCATTGCCTCTCATTCGCAGTGTTCTCCACACCAGAAGATGGAGCGTCGCACGCAGATAACTCGGCTCGGGTCTCGACGACATTGATTTCTATTAATCCTTCATCCATGTACTCTGGCACATCGTAATTTTCATCATTCATATCTTTTCTTTGTTCTTCAGATAATCACGCAATATTGGCTTGGAGTCTCTCCAGCTTAGTGTTGATTAACATTCCTTTGATTACTTTTAGGTCAATTGGGGATTTCTGAAGAGTGTCATTTCTTTTGTTGAGCACCGATGTGGTTGTGTAGAAGTTAATTGAATTAACTGAAATCATATTTATGAAACCTTTTTCAGGTTCTTTCAAATACTCTTTCAGGATAGTTACATTCCCACTTTTAAAATTCTTCTCAAGCCAATCCTTGAAGACAAAGCAGTTTTCTATGGTGTGGCGGAGTAACTGGTGGTATGGACAATGTTGAGGATGATCTTTCATATTGGCTTCCTCTGGATTTTTTGGCTTTGGTAGACTAAATCCTTGTTCCTTTAGCAATTCATGGAACATCTTCGACACGCTTGCTCTTTGAAGGAATACACCACTTTCTGTCGTTCTGCAAAGGATATCCTCTTTTTCTCTAGTTGGTATGATCCTCCCTGAGACGGTTGTTGGCTAGACTGGCCATATTGTTGTGTTTGTTGTTGGCGGGATTGTCAAGGTTGTTTGGCTTTCAAAATTTCCTAGCCGCGCCTCCTTTCTTGTGCCTTTATCAGTTGTGCAGGCTTCAAATTGGACCCAATCTCAAATTCAGAAAGTAGTGGGGCATAAGCGTCAATTGACTCTTCCTCATGTAGAATTTCTTTTTCCTTACTCGGCAAAACAGTTGGCATGGTGACAGTGTATCTGGTAGTAGGAGTAAAAACAGTTCTCGGAGAAATTCCAACGCTCCCAATGACAGTCTTGTCAGCATTAGTAGAGCTCTTTTCAACCAACATCTTTGAAGAGGAAAATTCTTTAGCAGATTTCAAATTAAATTCTACAATAGGCTCCAGACTTATCTGTTTCAAACTTCATTACTATGACGACCACTTTTCCAAACTTGACTCCAATATCGTCAAGCCTTGTCCAAACTTAATAACTGCCAAGTCAAGCAGTTCATCCCTGTTGACAGCGAACTCCATTCCAGAGGAAAAAGAAAAGATCAACTTTGGTGAGGACATTGTCCCTGTCATTTGAAGATTTTATGAAAGTCAGCGATGTCCCGTGCCTTGCAATTTCGACAGAAGTACTCAAATTGACGTACTTGTCTTATAAACTGGACATTCTTTATTATTTTATTTTTCAAATTTGTTATTTACTTGTGATTAAAGCATCAAAGAGTTGCAATTAGCAAATTAAATAAGCGTGAAGAGGCACAACAACTTGGCTTGATTCACAGAAAAGCAAACCAAACCCGAAGGAGATGAAGAAATGCAAAGTTTAGAACCCAGTGCAGGACCAACTTTACAACGCTCAAAGCCTAGGTGGAACTAGTCCACCGACACACCTATTGGGGATCCGACTCCACATGAAAATTTAAAGAGTCCATAATGGCCTTCTGAACCCCTCTGTTCAAAGATGGTTGAACAGCCAGTCCTGAAAAAAATTTAAGAAGTCCTTAATGGCCTTCTGAACCCCTCTGTTCAAAGATGGTTGAACAGCTAGTCCTGAAGTCCAAGGAGTTAGTTGTACTATCCCAAGACAGAAATGGGTAAAATATGCCAATGGAAGAAGGGTAATTTTGTCTACGAGGGACATGGACATATTACTGATGTGTGAAGATAATATTTCTTGATTTGTATGGAGAGGAAAGCTTGTCCCCAGCGGAGTCGCCAGAAGCTGTCGGCGCTATTTTTGGTGGGTTTGTGGGGAGTTGCCCGTGAGAAGCTGTCGGTCTCCAGAATCAAAATCCCGTCTCCTGTTTTGGAAGGACGTTGAAGTATGAAATTAAACTGAACCCATATTTTTAATGTTTTAAAATGAAAAAGCACGGTACCTCAAATCCTGTACCCATCCTGAAGGATAAACACAAGACTTGAGGATGAAGCTCGGTCAAATAAACTACGGAAAGTATGATGTTCGTTTGGTCTACGAAACCATTGTATTTGCCGAAAAATTCCCCTATTTAATATAAAGGATTAAATAGGGTTTATATTAAGCTGAATACAGACATGCGTCCTATAAGGGAAACCCCTATAGTTAATTACATCTTAAATGACCAAAGTCACCTAAGAAGACTCTCGATAAAACCAGGAAATATTATCTTCAAAGATTTCAAAAGGATATGACTTTTCAATGAGATCGAACGTAGAGGTGTGAAAGGGGATTGGTTCAAATTTGGAACATTTTGTTGTAGAATCCAAAGGAAAAGAACTAGGGGATGTCATGGATCCAGAGGAGAACCCCGGTGACTTCCCAAGCTATCCTAATGTTTGGCTAACTAAAGGATGTCATGGATCCAGAGGAGAACCTTGGTGACTTCCCAAGCTATCCTAATGTTTGGCTTCCAATTTTGAGGAGAAATATTTAGGTATTTCATCCTGTCAATTTTATTAGTTAGGGCTTACATTAATGTGAAACGATCACACAAATAACCTGGAAGATGTTAAGAAATATTTAGGTGTTTCATCCTGCTAATTTTATTAGTTAGGGCTTACATTCGTGTGAAATTAAAATATTTAGATGTTTCATCCTGCCAATTTTATTAGTTAGGGCTTACATTCGTATGAAATGTGAAATTTAAGTGTTTCATCCTACCAATTTTATTAGTTAGGGCTTACATACGTGTGGAACAATCACACAAATATCCTAAAAGATGTGAGGATTTAGGTCATAACAGATGACAACCTCGGAATCCTAAGGCGAGTTAGGGCTTATTTTGTATAGCAGGGCTATACAAAAGCGTAAAGATAAGGTGAGTATTTACGTTGCACAAGAGAGAAACCTCGAAGTCCTATGCATTGTTGTTTAAATCTAAGGAAGGAAGATTAGTTTAGCTAGGGAAGACAGGTTTCGCTATTGAAGATGGCCATGCTGCACACCATGCTAGCTCCAAGCCCCTGCCGCGATGAGTTTGAGTTTTCTAGTGTGTCAAGTTATAATGTCAAATANTATTAGAGCGTCACCGGTTAGGATCCTACAATTCCCTCGTTCTGGCATCACTATTTTCTATTGGATTCACTTAGTCCAAATTAACTTACTATACCCAACTTAATGAGTTCCATAATTTCATTTAAACCGTGGGAAGCCTCTTTAGCATCCGTCGGTTACCTCCTCCGAGGAATTCCCGATCATCTGATAGAGACGTCTNTTTAAATTTTATGGCGGCATATTAAAGTTGATTAGAGCGACACCGGTTAGGATCCTACAGTTCCCTCATTTTGGCATCATTATTTTCTATTGGATTCACTTAGTCCAAATGAACTCACTAAACTCAACTTAATGAGTTCCATAATTTCATTTAGACCGTGGGAAGCCTCATTAACAATCGTAAGTTACCTCCTCCGAGGAATTCCCGATCATCTGATAGAGACGTCTTAATTTAATTGCAATTGTAGTTCTGTGTGATGTTTGTTATTAAATTTTGAGTTATTTTATATTTTGAATGTTGTGGCGGTGGATTTTATCTTGGTTGATTTTAGTTTTGGCTTTGATTTTTGTTTTATGGCTATCCTGATAGTTTTAGTTTTCATGCAGGGTGGCATCGTTGTTTAGCATGCAAGTTTGCAGGTATGAAAGCACAATATGAAAAACACAGTATGAAAGTACAAGAAAGACAACGTTGAAAACTATAAAAGTGTACCTGGCGAGTCTTCTCATTCCACCACCTGAAACTCAAAAAGCATGTTAAGGCAATTTATATAAAACAGGGAAGTAAAATTTTGGTAGTTTTCCTAACTCTATGGCATATCTTGGTGGGTAGGAGTTTAATTAAGGATGATTTTGTCAAGCAAAACAAATTAAGCTTAGTAGATCTTCAAGATATCCAACAGATCTAGAGAAAGAAGCAAGTCCGTGCAACTCTCTTGCTGTCTGGTGGAAAATCCCGAGTTCTTTTAAACTTATTATGTTGCTTAATAGCTTATCCTGTAAATACCCTTATTACTTAGTGAGCATTGATGTCTCAATTATCCTTAAGAATAGGGTAATTATCACTTATGATTCAATTTAAGAATTATGTGGGTGAAGACCCTTAAAAGGCAAGTTAGTGTTGTTGGAACTCTTAGCCAAATTTTAACCCTAATTGGGCTTAGTGGTGTTTACGCAAGTTAGTGTTGTTGGAACACTTAGCCAAATTTTAACCCTAATTGGGCTTGTTGTGTTTGAAAGATGTTTTAATTTTCAATGATATTTACTTTTCTAATCCTCATTTAAATGAAACTTTGATTTAACCCAAGTCACTATTAAGCCCGTAAGACCTAGGTGAGTGTCTTAATTAGCTTTGAAAAGATCAAGATTTAGGTGATCATGATTCATGATTTGAATTTTATTTGAACATCAAAATAGGGGTATTAAATTGATTAATTATTGACTTCAAAAGTCATACCCCTAA
>JXCR01147175.1:67252-78563 GCA_002079205.1 Phalaenopsis hybrid cultivar
GATTTCAGGTGTTGGTCTAGAGCTATGGTAGAGGCTCTGTGGGAAGGGAATTCAATGGGGCTTTGGCTTCTCTCACTCTTGTGAAGGTGTGGGCACAAGCAATTGAAGTTTGGTGGAGTGTGGATGTTTATTGGGTTCTGTCCTAGTTTCCAAAAGGATTTCAAGCTCAAAATTGAGCTCCGGCAATGGGAATGGGTGAGGGAAAATGGTTGGGATGCAGTGAGGGGATCTTAGGGAAGCTTTGTGTGAAGTTTGAAGAGGCCTCTCCGAGAAAATTTCAGCACACCTCCCATGGCCGTGGGAGGTGAGTTTTTATAAAAATGGCCATGGGGTGGCTCTCAGGGTATAAGTTTGGGTGCATTGTGGTGCTTAGGTGGAGGGCAGAGGAGCTCCATAGTTTGATTTAGATGAGCTGGCCTCTAGGTTTGATTGGGTGAGGTGCCATGGGAGTGGCTCTTGGTTTTGGGCTTTTTGAGCCACTAGGCCGGCCGGCCGGCCAGGGGGAGGTGGCTAGGAGCTCAGGGAACCCAGAGGAATCNTTGGTCACCTCTTGGCTCAGGGAAGTCAGGGGGTGGCTAATGATGATTATCTCCTAAGGGTGAGTAATGATGTTGGAGATATTTCACTTTAGGTCCAAAAATGGGTAAAATCAATTAATTTGGGGATCCATTGGTCCATATATTGTCATGGTAATTTTAGGAGGGTTTAGCCTGGTCTTTAGGAAGATTTTTGTGGCTGTGAAATCATTACTTTGGTGGCTTAGATATGGTTAAGTCAATTTTTGGTGAAAGGGTCCAAGTTAGTGCAAATGACCGAAGCTTGAGTTTTCGCTAGGCTAGCCATGTAAATTGGCCTAATTAATTGTTGAATTTGGTGTAGATGATCATAAGTAACAACTTTCGTGAATGATGGAAGTGGTTTTGAACTCAATTGAAGGGTCAATTTCAAGGAATTTTGAACTTTAATCAATTTGGTCATGTTGGGCTAGGCTTGGGTCTAGCTTGGGTTAGACTTGGGCTAAGTCCAAATTGATAGTTATAAATGGTCAATAGGGACCTCATGAAGAGTTTCCAACATGAATTGGATGCCAATTTGGAGGTTAAGGCAATCAATTGAGTGAAATTTGGGGACTTAGCCAATTTGGGCCTAAATTTGGGAATTTTGGATTTAGGCCAAAATCAAATGGATTTGAGACTTTACCAAGGACAGTTGATGGTTGATATTGACGTATAGGAATGTTATAAAGATTTTTCAACATTAATTGAGGCCAATTGACTAGGCTATGGGTTCAATTTGGTAAGATTAGGTCATATGGTCAAAATTGGGGTTTTGACCCAAATCAAACTTGAGCTCAAATCATGGACCAATTGAGCTTGTATTTGATTTATTTTGGTCATATAAAAAGTGAATTTGAGTTTAGGATTGGAATTTGGGTCAATTGAGATCAAATTGATGGACATTTGAGTTGGATTTGGGGAAATTTGGGTCTTTAAAGGGCAATTTGGGGATTTTGGTTAAAGATAGTCAAATTGGCCAAATTAGGTCATGTGGTAGTTGAGACAAATACAATTGGGAATGTTTTCGATTTATTGGGATTTTCTGGGAATTTTTGGAATTTTTGGGACTTTGAGCTATGGATGGGTATTTTGGTAATTTGGGGGTGTTTTAGGGGTAAAAGGCCAAGATGGGTATTTTGGTAGAGTTGAGGTACCAACCATCACCAATAAGCCATGGACCAATGGAAATCCCATTTTGCATCCTCTACATAGTGGTTTTAGCTAAACCATAACTCTATGGCTAGTAGGTTTAGGAGACCATCTACATGAGTATCCCAAAAGATCAAGGGATCTAGGCTAGAAATTTGAGTTCAGGGTTGTGAGTGATTGTGGGTGCAAATAAGTGTAGTGAGTGCCTTAGCTCCAGAACAACACCCAAGGTCAACCGTAAGGTCCAGCAATCCTAAGGGTGACTCATCTTGATTTTCCCCCACAATGACCCCACCTACTGAGTATTTAGAGGTTGAGACCAACATGTGGAACTTCAAGTTGAGTAAGGAAGAGGGTAGAATTTCTAATGGTGAGGGTTCCTTTTCTAGGAATAGTCAACATGAAAAGTCCTATGGCTAGACCCTAGGCTACTAAAGAGGAAAAACTAAACCTCAACCAAAAATCCAGATCTAGTTTTCTAAGAATAGGCAATAAGAAAATCTTATGGCTAGACCTTAGGCTACTAAAAGGGAAAAACTAAACCTCAACCAAAAGTGAGGTCCTATGGCTAGACCTTAGGCTACTAAAGAGGAAAAACTAAACCTCAACCAAAAATGAGGTCACTATGGCTAGACCTTAGGCTACTAAAGAGGAAAAACTGAACCTCAACCAAAAGTGAGGTCAAGTCATATGGCTAGACCTTAGGCTACTAAAGAGGAAAAACTGAACCTCAACCAAAAGTGAGGTCAACTAGCTCCAAACACACAATTCCTAACACTTAACTTAATGCCACTCTTCATTAGAAGGAATGAATTGGGTAAATAAAAAATAGAAGTAGCCAACATTCATGATAATGAAGCTATTTCAATGATTGCATCCCAAGTTAAAGCTATATCTTATAAAATAGACCAAATAGGAATTAATTCTTCTCAAACACTTCATGCGATTGAATAAAATTAATTAGGACAGATGATCGATTCTCAGACCTCATTATAAAATTTAAATGCTTTTAATAATATACCCAATAACCTATCTTCTAAATTTTACAACCCAGGTTGGAAAAATCACCCCAATTTTAACTGGAATAATAATTCTAATGGTGGAAGTCAACAATGAGGGAACAACTAAGTAAACTCATTGGGAAACTAGAACAACCAGGGTGGTGCTAACTATAGGCATACATATCCTCCAAGATTTAGTAGTAACCAATAAATTAAGGAGAAGAAGTTTTCTATGGAAGAAGTGGTGTTACAAATGGAAAATCAATTACAATGTCAAAATGTTGCTATTCAAAACACTGAGAATCAATTAGGACAAATTGCTAATGCACTTAACAATAGACCTCAAGGAACACTTCCTAGTAATGTTCAAATTAATTCTAAAGACAAAAATAAAGATCAAGAGCAAATTAAAGCTATCCAACTTAAGAGTGGAAAGGAATTAAATGATGAAGTTCAAAAAGTGTTTGAAGTTGAAAGAGAAAATAAAGAAGTTGAAAAACCTGAAGAAACTATTTCTAAAGAAGTGGAAAAACCTCTCTCCAACTAAGATTAATTTAGAAAGGCCACCACCTCCTTTTCCTCAAAGACTAGGGAGCAGAAGTTTGATCAACAATTTTCTAAATTTTTTAAGATAATTAAAAAGCATACAATTGATTTTTCTTTTGTAAAAGCTTTGGAACAAATGTGAAGTTATGCCAAATTTATGAAAGAAATTTTAATTAAGAAAGAAAGTTCAAAGATTATGAAATTATTGCACTTAGTGAAGAATAAAGTGCAATAATAGAGAAAAAGCTTTCTAAAAAACTTAAAGATCCTGGTAGCTTTACTATACCTTGTGAGATTGGAGAAAAATTTTGTGGAAAAGCTTTTTGTGATTTAGGAGCTAGCATTAATCTCATGTCATCATCTATTTTTAGAAGGTTAGGTTTAGGAGATATTTCTCCCACTACTGTAACCCTACAATTAGTTTATCGATCAAACACCTATCCTGTGGAGGTTATAGAGGATGTGTTAGTTAAAGTGGATAAATTTATTTTCCATGTTGATTTCATATGTTAGATGTAGAAGAAGATAAAGAAATACCTATCATTTTGGAGATACCTTTCCTTGTCACTAAATGAGCAATGATAGATGTACAAAAATGAGAACTAACCATGATAGTTAATGACCAGGAAGTTACATTTAATGTGCTTAAGTCAATGAAGTACACTGATAAAGGAAAAGATGTTAAATGTTATAGAATGAATATAATTGATTATATGGTTGCTAATCATTTTCAAGAAAGATGTAAAGTCATAATAAATTAACAAGAACTAAAAAATGAAGATGAAGTTGATTCTGAAGACAAATCAAATGAGATAAATACTAAGGAATTAAATTATGTTCAAATTTTTTTTTTAAAATTTTAGATATTACGGAAAATAGTAAACCTCTGATTCCTTCAATAAAAAAAACCTCTTGAACTTGAAATGAAGGTACTCCTTGCTCATTTGAAATATGCATTTTTTGGGAACTCATCTACATTACCAGTTATAATATCCTCAGACTTGACTACAAAACAGGAAGAAAAATTATTGGAGACATTGAAAAATCATAAGAAATCATTTGGATGGACACTAACTGATATTAAAGGAATTAGTCCTTCATTATGTATGCACATAAGCTTTATGGAAGATAATTATAAGCTCAAGACTGATCCTCAAAGGAGATTGAACCCTATAATGAAAGAGGTTGTTAAGGAAGAAATTCTAAAGTGGTTGGATGCTAAAATTATTTATCCTATTTCCGATAGCTCTTTGGTTAGTCCTATTCATTGTGTTCCTAAGAAAAAGGGCATGACATTAATCATTAACAAAATGAATGAATTAATTCCTACAAGATAAGTCACTGGGTGGTGAATCTGTATTTATTATAAAAACTTAAACTTCACTACTAGGAAAGATTATTTTCCTCTACCTTTTTCGGATCAAATGCTGGATAGACTAGCTGAGTGATACACCCAAATTATATGTTGTTTTAAGTATATATTTTATTCTTATATTTTGTGATATGCACTTTAAAGAAGGATATTTTAATGTTTTTAATGTAGGTATATCAAGTTTAGGAATTTTGAGCAAAAGTAGCAAAAAGAATGAAATTTTGAGCCAAAACAACAAAGTTTCAAATTTTGGCGCATGATACGCCAGATTGACGCTAGATGTGTCGAAGTGGTGCTAGATGCGCTGGATTGGTGCCAACTACCCCAATTCCCAGAATAGCATGTTCTTCAGTAAACCGGCGAATGATGCGCCGATTTATAGAGAGTTGGTGCATGATGCGCTAGATTTGGCGCTAGGTGCGCCGGGGACAACTTTTTGAGGATTAAGGGGGTTCAAGACAAATTTTGTGCAAATTTTTAAAGGGACACTTCTTCTAAACACCCCTTGGGGTAATTCAATGAATATAGTGTTGACCTCAATTTTGGTTGAGATTTAATTTTTCCTCTTTAGTAGCCTAGGGTCTAGCCGTTGGGCTTTTCCTATTGACTATTCTTCGAAAACTATATCTGGAACCCTCACCACTAGAAATTCCAAACTCTTCTCCACTCAACCTGAGGTTTGACATGTTGGTCTCAACCTCTAAGTACTTAGTAGGTGGGGTCACTATGGGGGAAACTCAAGATGAGTCACCCTTAGGACTGCTGGACCTTAGGGTTAACCCTAGGTGTTGGTCTGGAGCTAAGGCACTCACTACACTCACTACACTCATCTACACCCACAATCACTCACAACCCTGAACTTAAATTTCTAGTCTAGATCCCTTGATCTTTTGGGATACTCATGTAGATGGTCCACTGAACCTACTAGCCCTAGGGCTATGGTTTAGCTAAGACCACTATGTAGAGGACCCAAAATGGGGTTTCCATTGGTCCATGGCTTATTGGTGATGGTTGGTACCTCAACTCTACCAAAATACCCATCTTGGTCTTTTACCCCTAAAACACCCCCAAATTACCAAAATACCCCTCTTGGACTCAAAATCCCAAAAATTCCCATAAAATCTCAATAAATCTTAAATATTCCCAATTTCATTTCTCTCAACTACTACATGACCCAATTTGGCCAATTTGACCATCTTTAACCAAAACCCCCAAATTGCCCTTTAAAANCATAAACCCCCCAAATTTACCTTTAAGGGCCCAAATTCCCCAAATCCAATTCAAATGTCCATCAATTTGATCTCAATTGACTTAAATTCCAATCCTAAACTCAAATTCACTTTTTATATGATCAAAGTAAACTAAATCCAAGCTCAATTGGTCCATGATTTGAGCCCAATTTTGATTTGGGTCAAAACCCCAATTTTGACATGTGAACCTAATCTCACCAAATTGAACCCATAGCCTAGTAAATTGGCCTCAATTGATGTTGAAAAATCAAATCTCACCAAATTGAACCCATAGCCTAGTCAATTGGCCTCAATTAATGTTGAAAAATCTTCATCTGACCAAATTGAACCCATAGCCTAGTCAATTGGCCTCAATTAATGTTGCAAAATCTTTACCTCACTAAATTGAAACCACAGTCTAGTCAATTAGCTAATTAAAATTGATAAAATCTTTATAACATTTCTATACATCAAAATCAACCATCAATTGACCTTGGTGAAGCCTCAAATCCATTTGATAAAATTTCTATACATCAAAATCAACCATAAATTGACCTTTTTGAAGCCTCAAATCCATTTGATTTAGGCCTAAATCCAAAATTCCCAAATTTAGCCACAAATTGGCGAAGTCCCCAAATTCCACCCAATTGATTTCCTTAACCTCCAAATTGGCATCCAATTCATGTTGAAAACTCTTCATGAGGTCCCTATTGACCATTTATAACAATAAATTTCGATTTAGCCTAAGGCTAACCCAAGCTAGACTCAAGCCTAGCCCAACATGACCAAATTGATTAAAGTTCAAAATTCTCTCAAATTGACCCTTCCATTGGACTCAAAACCACTTCCATCCTTCTCCAAAGTTATTCCTTATGATCATATACACCAAATCCAACAATTATTTGGGCCAATTGACATGACCAACCTATCCCAAACCCAAGTTTTGATCATTTGCACCCACTTGGACCCATGCACTAAATGTGACCTAACCACCCTAAAGCCACCAAATTAACTCCACCACAGCCATTAGTTGGACTTAGTGACCAGTACAAACACCATGAAACCACCTAAAACAAGCCATGGACCAAAGGTCCCCCAAATTAAGGGATCTTATTTCCAAAAATGCACATGCTTAAGATATCTTTTCCAAATCAAAGCACATTTCAATTAAATTGTTGTGATGGATTCCTCTGGGTTCCCTGAGCTCCTAGCCACCTCCCCCTGGCTGGCTGGCCAGCCTAGTGGCCTGAAAAGCCCAAAATTGAGAGCCACCCCCATGGCACCTCACCCAAATCAAACCTAGAGGCCAGCTCATCCAAATTAAACTATGGAGCTCCTCTGCCCTCCACCTAAGCACCACATTACACCTCCTAATTGGCCATGACAGCCACCATAACCCCATTTTTATAAAAGGCCACCTCCATGGCCGTTAAAGTAAGTGCTGAAACTTCTTTAGAGAGGCCTCTCCAAACTTCACATAGAGCTTCCCTAAGATCCACTCAGTGCATTCCAACCATTTTCCCTCACCCATTCCCATTTTTGTAGCTCAATTTTAAGCTTGAAATCTTGTCAGAAACTAGGACAGAACCCAATACACCTCCACAGTCCATCAAACAAAAATTAACTTCACCCACACCTTCACAGCAGTGAAAGAAGCAAAAGCCCCATCAAATTCCTCTTCCACAGAGCCTCTAACATAGCTCTAGACCAACACCTGAAACCGAGCTTGGTCGAATTCATACTTAGGCCTTGCACCAAGACCAGTGACTCAATCCCTAGCCTCCTTGGACCCCAACAAACGTGCCGAGCACCTTTGAATGAAGCCTCCCTTCTCAGAGCAAAGGTATAAAACTTCTCCTCCTCCCGAGCTCATTTTGATTCTCCATTTACTTAAGCTTGATTTCATGGTACATTAACCGTATGGAAGTGTTCGTCTCACTTAGACGAGTCCATAAGATCAAACCCGAAGTGGTTTGGTTGATTCTAGGCTGAGATCTTAGGGTTTTAATGTGGACGGGCACATGATCATTCTTTCAGGGACGATGCCGGGGAGTCGTTCGATCAAGCATGTATCAAACAGACGAGGGAGATCGAGCCGGACAATGCTTCAGGACATAAACGACGGGCCGAGTCAGCAAGCTACGTGGACGGCGGTGTCCAACCAGAGTGCGCCACACATGCCTTTGGAGCTGCCTAGGATCTAGTCAGCACGTGTTGTTTAAAAAGATAAATAGGGCTTTTTCTTATTTATTTAAATACCCTTAACTTAGAAAATTCATTTTGTGTAGAAAAATCACAAAAATAAAATAAAAATACCCTCTTGCTCAGTGAATAGATGAGAATTTGTGTAGAAAAATCACAAAAATAAAATAAAAATACCCTCTTGCTCAGTGAATAGAGGAAAACGTAGAAAAATCACAAAAAAAAATACCCACTTGCTCAGTGAACAAAGGAGAACAATGTGGAACAAATTTCAAGTCCAAAAAATTACCAAAAATCAAAATAAAAATACTCTCTTGCTCAGTGAATAAAGGAGAATAATGTGGAACAAATTTCAAGTTCATTTGATACGTATTTTATTTTTAATTAATTAAACACTGTTTGGGATCATTTGATTCTTCATGCATATTGGCACATTACCTTGGCTTGGGATTTTGACATATTATAGCCTCTGTCAGGAGAAGTATTCTATGATTTTCCAAAGTCACAAGAAATTCCTATACATAGACCCATATTTTTCAAGTTATTCCATATTATTCCTTTAAAATAATCATGGAAATTATCATATTGATTATAAAATCATACGAAAATTTTGGAAGGTCCACCATGACTAGAGAAACCTTTGGAAATAATTTCATGGGCCAAGTCATTTAAAATATCCTTAAATTTTACAAACACTAAATCACTAAAATAATTAATTTTGAAAAATATAAACATTTAAATGACTTGATTTTTGATCTCCACTGTGAATCATGATCCAGGGAACTCATCATAAAAATTTCAAAATATTTTGAGTTCATTTGACACTTTAAGTTGATTTTTAAAGATAAATGTCACTTTTAACACTTAAATGATTTTTAAAAATAAAAATAAAACTCAAAAGATTATGAAACTTAGTTTTTTGAGTTCTCTGTGATCAGGGGTATTTTTTAAAAATAAAATGATAATTAAAATAAAAACTTGATTTTTAGCTTATTCTAAATATTTAAATAATAAAAAATTCATAAAAATCACAAAAATAATAAAACTCATGAAAATGTTCTAAATTGCTTCCTAACACATAGGGACAATTAGAATATTTTTCCTAATTTACTAAATAAAGATATTTAATTTCAAAGCATAAAAATAATCTTTAAAGGCTAAAAATGAGTTTTTTCACTAAAATAAATCCAGTAAATTAAAGAAAAATTAAAAAAATATAAAATTTGATCCTATGGGTTGTCGGACCTTAGAGATTTATTTGAAAAATACAAAACTTAATTTTCACCGCTTAAAATATTTTATTTGTATTAAATAACACTGAACTTAAAATAATTCTAATAAATCACAGAAAATTCCAAAACTCATGAAATTTTGTCCAAAGGGTTATCTAATCTAGTTATACCTTCAATAAAAATTTCAAGGGATTATTAATTTCCTTGGTCAAGTTAGGTATTTTCTTTGAAAAATTCCATTTTTGCATGAAAATAATTAAATAAATTAAATTAAATTTTGAAAAATCACATTTTCTCCTCTCATGTCTCAAAAACCCATGAATGAGGTAGAATAAAAATTTCAAAGTTATTTGAATTGAATTTGACAAATTATGAAGTGTTAGAGTCTTAGGGGCAAATGTATAATTTTGGAAATCTTGCTTTAATTAACATTTATGCCTAATTCAAAGAGGGAAATGGGTAACCTCTGATCTTAATCAATTTATTTGATGCTTGAAACCCAAGGGGTTTAATTGGTAGAAACCAATCTCACTTTCTTAATTAAGATTAATAAATTTCTAAATTATTAAAATTTGGAAGTTTATTAAAATTAAATGATCCTGGACTTAGGGGTATAACTTTTGAAGTCAATAATTAATCAATTTAATACCCCTATCTTGATTTTCAAATAAAATCCAAATTATGAATCAAGACCACCTAAGGTTTAACCCTTTTTCAAAACTAATTAAGACACTCACCTAGGTCTTAAGGGCTTAGTGGTGACTTAGGCTAAATAAAAAATTGATTAAACAATGATTAGAGAAATAAACATAATCAAACATCCTTGAAACACCACTAAACCCAATTAGGATTAAAAATTTGGCTAAGTGTTCAAATTACACTAACTTGCCCCTTTAAGGGTCTTCCCACATAATTCTTAAATTGAATCAGAAGTGATAATTACCCTATTCTTAGGGATAATTGAGACATCAGTGATCACTGAGTAATAAGAGTATTTACAGGATGAACCATTAAGCAATATAATAAGTTTAAATGGACTCGAGGCTTTTCACCATGTGACATGGACTTGCTTCCTCCTCCTAACTTGTTGGATACCTCAGAGGCCTATTAAACTTAATATACTTTGCTCGATGAAATCATCCTTAATTAAACTTCAAAGGACCCGCAAAGATATGACATAGGGTTAGGAAAATTAACAAAATTTTACCCTTTCCTACTCTTCATAAACTGCCTTAACATGCATTTTAAGTTGCAGGTGGTGGAATGAGAAGACTCGCCAGGTACACTTTTACAGTTTTCAACATTGTCTTTGTTGTACTTTCATACTGTACTTTTATACCTGCAATTTTTGCATGCTAAATAACAATGTCACCCTGCATGAAAATTAAAGCTATTAGGATAGCCACATAACCATAACCAAAACCCATAACCAAAACCAAAATTAAAATCAACTAAGATAAAATTCACCGCCACAACATTCAAAACATAAAACAACTCAAAATTTAAACACAAACATCACACAAAAAACCACAACTTCAACTAAATTAAGATGTCTTTATCGGATGACCGGGAATTCCTCGGAGGAGATAACCTACGGTTGCTAACGAGGCTTCCCACGGTTCAAATGAAATTATGGAACTCATTAACGAGGAAGAATTTATACCTTCATTTGGAAAAAAATAAAAATAATATATATATATATATATATATATATATATATATATATACATAACTTTAGGCGTAAGATATGCGAACTATTAGGTATGACTCATATACCATGAAATTTAGAGTATCTTGAAATGATGTGCCTCCTGTAATGAAAATGAGTGTTTCTTGGTGTGAGGATGTGTGTCAGGTAGTTCGGTTTTATCTGGGAAGTGACGGTTAGCGCCAGTTACAGGTAGTTTCGTATTATCTGGGGAACTGCTTGGAGAAAGAAGGCGGGAAAGGGATTTCCCGTGGGCCGCAAAGGCGCGAAAGAAAAAAAATCTTTCTGGGAACTGCCTGGAACATTCTAAGGAAG